>PVIY010017634.1:0-49076 GCA_004026745.1 Myrmecophaga tridactyla | reverse complement strand
TGAATGGTTGCACTAAATCAACCCTATCCCTTCTAACTCTAAGCATCCCATTCTGTCAGGACCCACCCATCCTAGATCCTGGCATGGCTATTAGGCTGTCAGCTAATACCAGCTCAAACTTTGCATCCCTTCCAACTCTAGGGTAAGTATCCTTGTGAGTGACTTGGCAACAGGTTCCCAAGTCTATCTAGCCTCATTTTCCAGAGAGAATAATGCCAGTACCCTTCCTACAAAGAGAATTAGGCATACTTTGTGATAAATCTGCTGACGGTCCCTCAGCATGTTGCACCAGTTTCCCTACCAATCCACATTTCCATTAGATAAAGGGGCCTGCTGTGTGTCAAGTATCTTGCTAACTAGGTGCTTTATATATGTTATGATATTAATCCACACAATAACCCTGAGAGGTGGGGATATTATTCTCACTTTACAAATGAGGAAATTTCCCACGAAATTCCACTAGTTAGTGGTTTAGCTAGTGAATAATCAAACTGGATTCAAACCTGCTTTGAAGAGAATGAATCCATGGATCTTTCATTTGAGCCCGGCCCACCAAACTAGCTAAGGGGAAGGAAACCAAAAATCTTTCATTGTTAGTTTTACACCCATCTGCAACTCTAAGCAACTCTGGCTCTTCTGCCTCTGGAATCTGGTGAGGATCATGTACCCCACGAGCCCCCCAAATCCAGAGTAAACATGTTCCTACCAGCCCTTTGAAGTTTCAGGTGACTGTCCTATAGCTTTCACAAGGCTTCTACAACTAGGAAACCTAGTCACCCATGACCCAGATGAGGAGACTCTAGAGCCTGATATTAAGACACAGCTCTGAAAGAACCTTTCTAGCTCCTCTCTGCTTTCTGGTGATGCTGAGAGTGCCAAAGGATCAAACTCCCTTGGCAACTAATATAAGGCAGGAAGGAACCTATCTGAAGATGAGAACCCAAGAGGAATGAAAATAAAATCCTGAGGAACTAGAGTTGACAGGTGATCCTATAGAAGGGCCTCTAGGCCCACAGGAGAGCTTTCTTCTGCATAAATAAACTACAGAAATAACGGCTTCTAGGTTCCCAAACCTACTTACAATGGTTTACATCCATAAGAATGGATTAAAATTTAAGAACATGTTTTTCTGGGATACATACAGTTCCACACCACCACACCTGGGGAACATGGTAAAAATGCAAATTCTTGGGCTTCATCCCAGACCTACTGAATCAAAACTCCTGAAGTGGGGGCTAAGAATCTGCTTTAATAGATTCTCTACATGATTCTGATGTACACTAAAGTTTGAGAACCACTGAACTAGGAATATAAAGGATGTTTCCAAGTTCCCCACATTAACCTAGCATCTATCTGCAACAATGTGGCAGTTACAGTTAGGCAGCTCTCCTTCTTAAACTCTTATTTTTTTCCTTAAAAATCTCCTAGTAAAATGTTGGACAGATGGCAGATGATGCATAATTGAAGTTAAAAACTTATTATGATAGGGAAAATTAGAAATAAATGTCTATTAACAAAGATTTGGTCTATTAAAGATTCTTGAGAATTGGGACCAACACCAACCAACCCTATCAGTTCACTATATTCTCATTGCTTAATGCAGTGCATAAATATTCAATTTTTGTTCATTGATTGAATAAACAAATATATTCATATACATTCAAGTCCTGATGTACAGTGCAGCCATTAAAAATGTTTTCCAATGACAATCCCACTCCTATATATTTACCTAAGAACATGGAAGTAAATGCTCATAGCAGCTTTATTCATAATCACCAGAAACTGGAAACAACCCAGATGTCCTTCAACATTTGCGAATGGGTAAACAAACATCTATTGGATAGAATATTACTCAGCAATAAAAAGTACCAAACTACTAATACATAGCAACAATATGGATGAATCACAAGTGCATTATGCTAAGTGAAAGAAGCCAGATCCAAAAGACAAATGTATGATTCTGCTTACGTGATACTGTGGAAAAAAGCAAAACTACAGCGACAGAAAACAGATCAGTGATTACTGAGAATGAGAAGAAGGGGTAACTACAAAGGGGCAAAATGAAATTTTTGAGGGTGACATCTGTTGTACATCTTGATTGAGGTGGTAGGTACACAACTGTATGCATTCATCAAAACCTATGAGACTGTATACTAAAGGATTAATTTCACTGTATATAAATTACACCCTTATAAGCTTTACTTAGAAAGAGAAAAGTACATTAAAGATTTTAAAATCAGTGTCCTTGAATACATGGTAGGATACACCTGATATATTCTAAGTGAAAAGGCAAACTTCAAAACCATACATAATGATTCTGTGTTACTAAAAACAAAATAAATATACATGCTTATATGTGCATATGTCTGTGGTTATATAAATATATTTAAATGCCTAGAACAAGAGTTGAAAGAACATACCACAACTGATAATGACAATTACCTCTACAAAAGAGACTGAATTTGAAGAATGTTTAAAGGGGACCTTAGCTTTACACATTCTCTTTGAACTTTTTACATAATATATCTATGTATTAGATAATTAAAAATGAAGAATATTTCAGAGACTAGAACTATAAACACCCAAAATGTCAATGGTAGTTATCTGTGACTTGTGGTATTATAAGTTATTTTTATTTTAGTTTTTCTTTTCACATTTAAAATTTTTTCTTTCTTAAATAAATTCTGCTTTTGTAATCAGATTAAAAGCTGGAAAAACAGGAGGTTAAGATGGAGGCAATTGAGGTATGGAATTTAGTTCATCCTCCAGAGCAGCTAGTAAATAGCCAGGAACTGTATGGAACAACTGTTGGGGGGATATCAGTAATGGGATACCCATCACACACCAATCTGGAACAGGTGAAATGGCTGAGATCCCACATACAACTGTAAGTCTCCCAAGCTGCGGAGTCTGGCACTCCTCCCCCACAGGCACAGCAGCCTGGTTCTCCAGGGGGAAATGAAACAGCCTTTATTAGTAGCAAGAAAATTAGCTCAACAATGCTCTAGTTGCAGAATTAATTAACTTTAGACTGTTGAAAACAGGCCCTGAGCACAGATAAACCTGGAGTAAGAACTAAAGGAACCAGGAGTATGTGCGCTGGCAGTAAGGATGTGGGGCCAATGGAAAAAAAAAAGAAAAGAGAAGAGAAGAAAAACAGGCTTTTTGAGCAAGACAGTAAAAAAAATACTGGAAAAGCTTTAGATCCCAAGAAAAGGGGGCACAACAGAGCCTGGGGTACATGGAGCCACATACCAACTCCAGCCCTTGAGGGGTCTAACTCTGAAAAAGCTTTTTTTCTTCTTCTTTTTTTATTACTTAACAGCTTATGAGAGCACTCTCAGGCTTCAGCACTGCCCTAGGCAAGGGTGGAATTAAGGCATGTCTGAGAGACAAGTAAATAGGTGAATGGAGACGGTACCCTAAGGGTGTATCTTCCACCAAAAAAGGGGGATGGGGTGGGGCCCAGCTCAAGTGGCAGCCCTCCTTCAGGGAATCAGGCCTCAGAGGCTGGAAAACAGAAGTAACCTAAGCCCCCCCTCTACCTCAGCCTCTGTCTCAATCACACCACTGGCAGAGAGAGAAATTAAAGGCACCACATAACTTTATGCTGGTGGGAAGCTGTGGGCAGACAAACACATACTGGGAAGAATAGGAAAAGTACAAAGCCTAGAGGCTTCATAGGAAAATCTGACAAACTGCCAGGTCTCACCCTCAAGAAAACTTGATACTAACTACTCTCTCCTCTGAGACTTGGGCTTTTCTGGTCCGGTAAAATCTCACTGGGGTTGTTCATACCTAAGGAGACCCTCCTCAAAAAAAGGTTCCATATAGGCAGGGCAATATCCAGAAAAACAAGAGCTGAAAAATTCTGATCAGTAAAACAGAATCTATGCTAGAGGTCTAGATTAAGTTGAACTGAATGCCAAAGAACAGATAGAAAACAAAGTTATCCAACAAGAAAATCCTAGATGAAAGAGTGAAAACGACCTGCAGATTAAATAATTAAGGAAATCAGATGCCTCGACACCAGCAAAAAAATCACAACTCATACAATGAAAATCGAAGATATGGTCCAGTCAAAAGAACAAACCAACATTTCAAATGAGATAGAGGAATTGAAACAACTAATTCAGGATGTTCAAACAGACAAGCAAAATCACATTAAAACTCAAATCAAGGAATTGAAGGAAAATATGGCAAAAGAGATGAAGGATATAAAGAAGATATTGAGTAGATAAGAAAAATTCAAAAGTTTGAAAAAAGAAACTGCAGAACTTATGGTAATGATAGGCACAATAGAAATGCTGGGGGAAAAAACAATGGGAACCTACAACTGTAGATTTGAAGGGGCAGAAGAAAGGATTAGTGAAGGAGAGGACTGGGTATCTGAAATCCTACACACAAAAGAAAAGATAGAGAAAAGAATGGAAAAATATGAGCAGGGTCTCAGGAAACTGAATGACAACATGCAGCACATGAATATACATATCATGGTTGTCCCAGAAGGAGTAGAGAAGATAAAGGGACAGAAAGACTAATGGAGGAAATAATCACTGAAAATTTCCCATCTCTTATGAAAGACACAAAATTACAGATCCAAGAAGTGCAGCATACCCCAAACAGAACAGATCCAAACAGATATACTCCAAGACACTTACTAATCTGATTATCAAATATCAAAGAAAGAGAGAATTTTGAACGCAGCAAGAGAAAAGCAATCCATCATATACAAGGGAAGCTTGATAAGATTATGTATGGATTTTTCAGCAGACATCAGGGAAGTGAGAATGCAGTGTTATATTTAAGATTCTGAAAGAGAAAACCTGCTAACCAAGAACAAACTGTCTTGCAAAAATAAGGGGGAGTTTAAAATATTTTCGGACAAATAGTCACTGAAAGAGTTTGTGGCTATGAGGTCTATAAGAATACTAAAGGGAGCACTACAGACAGATAGGAAAAGGTAGGAGAGAGAGGTCTGGAGAAGAATGTAGACTATTAATAAAGTAAAAAGAGGGGGAAAAAAATTAAAAAAAAAAAAAAAGATATGACATATAAAATCCAGAAGACAAAATGGTAGAAGAAAGTACTGCCTTTACAGTAATAACATTAAATGTTAATGAATTAAACACCCCAATCAAAAGATATAGACTGGCAGAACGGATTAAAAAACAGGACCCCTCAATATGCTGTCTACATAGACTCACTTTAGACCCAGGGACAAAAACAAATTGAAAGTGAAAGATTGGCAAAAGATAGTTCACACAAACACAACCAGAAAAGAGCAGGGGTACTATACCCAACAAATAAAACTTCAAATGTAAAACAAAAGAGACAAAAAAAAAGATATTATGTATTAATAAAAGGAAAAATACAACAAGAAGACATAATATCATAAATATTTTGCACCAAGCCAGAGTGCCTCAAAATACATGAGGTAAACAATGATAACATTGAAGGGAGAAGTAGACACCTCTACCATAATAGTCAGAGACTTCAGTTCCTTGTTCTCATCAATGGATAGAACATCTACAAGGAAACAGAGATTTTGAATAATATGATAAATAAACTAGACTTCACAGACATTTACAAAACAACATACCCCACAACAGCAGGATACACATTTTTCTTAAGTGCTCATGGATCATTTCAGGAATAGACCATATGCTGGGTCACAAAGCAAGTCTCAATAAATATTAAAAGATTGAAGTTATACAAAATGCTTTCTCAGATCATCAAAGAAGAGGGGACATAGCAACTGACCCTGCAGAAATAAAGGAGGTAATAAGAAGCATTCCAGTTTGAACCTATTATGTACCCCAGAAAAGCTGTTTTAATCATCATCAAATCTTGTGGGGACAGCCATTTCTTTTAATCCTGATTCAATACCTTAGAATGGAAACATTTGATTAGACTATCTCCACAGAGATGTGTCATGCCTGATTGTGGTTGTAGCCATTAGATTAGATGGAGATATGACTCTGCCCATTCAAGGTGGGTCTTGATTAGTTTACCAGAGTCCTTTAAAAGGGGAAATATTTTGACAAAACCTCATGGAAGATGCAGACACTTAGAGAACAGTTGGTTCAGAGCTGACGAAGACAACATGAGACCCAGATGTTTGGAGATGCAAGGCCCAGCAAATGTTGCCATGCGCCTTCCCATGAGATGCTAAGCAAATCAGAAACCAGAATTGTGTCCTGGAGGAGCTAAATGAAGGACCACAGATGCCAAGTGTGCCGGCTTGAATCTATGATGTACCCCAGAAAAAACATGTCCTTTAATCCTCATTAAATATTGCTGGGTGGGAGCTTTTTGATTGTTTCCATGGAGATGTGACTCACCCAATAGTGGATGGTAACTTTTGATTAGATGTGACTCCACCCATTCAAGGTGAGGTTGCTTACTGGAGCTCTTTAAGAGTGAACTATTTTGGAAAAAGCTTCAGAGCCATAAGAGCCATGAATCCCATGCAGCCAGAGACCTTTGGAGATGAAGAAGGAAAATGCCTTGGGGAGCTTCATGAAACAAAAAGCAGGGAGAGAAAGCTAACAGATTCTGCCATGTGCCCTTCCAGCTGAGACAGGAACCCCAGATTTCATCAGCCTTTTGAGAGTGAAGGTAGCCTCTTGCTGGTGCCCTAATTTGGACATTTTCATGGCCTAAGAACTGTAAACTTGCAACTTATTAAATTCCCCTTTTTAAAAGTCATTCAGTTTCTGGTGTATCCCATTGCAGCAGCTTGCAAACTAGAACACCAACTGAGGAGCCCCTACAGGAAACAGGGGCTGAAAGCAATGAAGCCCAGGAACAAAGGACCAGCAGACTCTAGCCATGTGGCCTCCCAGACAGCATCAGCCTTTCTTGAGTGAAGGTAACCTCTTGTTGGTGCCTTAGTTTGAACATTTTCTCAGCACTAGAACTGTAAACTTGAAACTTATTAAGTTCTCTTTTTAAAAGCCACACCATTTCTTGGTGTATTGCATTCTGGCAGCTTAACAAACTAATACAAGGAGATACTATTAGCAACTATAACTGTGCAGCTAATAAACTGCACAATATAGATGAAAGGGACAAGTTCCTATAAAAGCATGACCAACCAACATTAGCTTGAGAAGAAATAGACAACCTCTCAAAAACAATCACAAGTAAAGAGATTGAATCAATCATCAAGAAGCTCCCAATAACATGACTCCCAGGGGTGTGGACCTTCCTGGCAACATGGGACAGAAATCCTAGAATGAGCTGAGACTCAGCATCAAGAGATTGAGAAAACCCCTAGAATGAGCTGAGACTCAGCATCAAGGGTTTGAGAAAACCTTCTCGACCAAAAGGGGGAAGAGTGAAATGAGGCAAAATAAAGTGTCAGTGGCTGAGAGATTCCAATCAGAGTCGAGAGGTTATCCTGGAGATTATTCTTACACATTAAATAGATATCACCTTGTTAGTCAAGATGTAATGGAGAGGCTGGAGGGAACTGCCTGAAAATGTAGAGCTGTGTTTCAGTAGCCATGTTTCTTGAAGATGATTGTATAATGATATAGCTTTCACAATGTGACTGTGTGATTGTGAAAGCCTTGTGTCTGATGCTCCTTTTATCTACCTTATCAACAGATGAGTAAAACATATGGAATAAAAATAAATAATAGCGGGAACAAATGTTAAAATAAATTTAGAATGAAATGCTAGTGATCAATGAAGGGGAGGGGTAAGGGGTATGGTATGTATGAAATTTTTTCTGTTTTCTTTTTATTTCTTTTTCTGAATAGATGCAAATGTTCCAAGAAATGATCATGATGATGAATATGCAACTATGTGATGATATTGTGAATTACTGATTATATATGTAGAACAGAACGATCAAAAGTTAAGAATGTTTGCATTTGTTTGGTGTTTATTGGTATTTTAAAAATAAAATTTAAAAATTAATAAAAAAAAAGAAGCTCCCAATAAAGAAAAGTCCAGAACTAGATGGCTTCACATGTAAATTCTACCACATATTCAAGAAAGAATTAGTACCAATCCAGCTCAAATTCCTGGTTTGTTCCTTTCTTGATGAAAACACTTCAAAGGATGGGAATAGAAGGGAACTTCCTCAACATGATAAAGGAAATAAATGAAAAACCCACAGGTAACATAATTTCAATGGGGAAAGTCTGAAAGCCTTTCCTCTAAGATTAGGAACAAAACAAGGATGCCCAGTGTCACCAGTGTTATTGGACATTGTGTTGGAAGTTCTAACCAGAGCAATTAAATAAGAAAAGAAATAAAAGGTATCCAAATTGCAAAGGAAGAAGTAAAACTCTCACTTTTTGCAGATGACATGATACTATATGTTAAAAATCCTGACAAATCTACAGCAAAGCTACCAGAGCTAATAAATGAGTACAGCAAAGTGGTAGGGTACAAGATCAACACCCCAAAATCAGTAGTTTCTATGCACTAGTAATGAGCAATCTGGGGAGGAAATATTTTAAAAATCCATTTACAATAGCAACCAAAAGAATAAAATATTTAGGAATAAATTTAAATAAGGACACAAAATACCTATACACAGAAAATTACAAGAAATTCCTAGAAGAAATCATAGAACACAAATAAATGGAAGGGCATACCGTGTTCTTGCTTAGAAGATTAAATATAGTTGAGATGTCAGTTCTACCCAAATTGATTTAAAGATTCAATGCAATACCAATTAAAAGCCCAACAACTTACTTTTCAGAATTAGAAAAAACAATAACCAAATTTATTTGGAAGGGCAGGGTGCCCCGAATAACTGAAAATATTTTGAGAAAGAAAAACGAAGTGGGAGGTCTCACACTACATGACTTTAAAGTATATTACAAAGTTACAATGGTCAAAACAGAATGGTAGTGGCATAAAAATAGATATGCTGATGACCAATGGGATTGAATTGAGTGTTCAGAAATAGACCCTCTCACCTACAGACAATTGAAAGGAAAGCCAACCCAACTGGAACAGAGCAGCCTCTTCAATAAATGGTGTTTGGAGAACTGGATATCCATATGCAAAAGAATGAAAGAGGATCCATATCTAAAACCCTATACAAAAATTAACTCAAAAAAGATCTAAGATCTAAACATTAGAGCTAGGACCATAAAACTTTTAGAAGAAAATGTAGGGAAATATCTTATACATCTTGTGATAGGAGGTGGTTTCTTAGTTCTTGTACCCAAAGCACAAGCAATGAAAAAAAAGAAATAGATAAATAGGATCTCCTCAAAATTAAAGACTTTTGTGCATCAAAGAACTTTGTCAGGAAAGTAAAAAGGCAGCCTACATAATGGGAGACAATATTTGGAAAATGCATATCAGTTAAGGGATTGATATCCGGAACATATAAAGGGATTCTACAACTCAACAACAAAAAGACAACCCTATTTTTAAAATGGGCAAAAGACATGAACAGACACTTTTCAGAAGAGGAGTTACAAAAGCTAAAAGGCAAATTAAAATATGCTCAACTTCACTGGCTATTAGGGAAATGTAAATTAAAACCACAATAAGATATCATCTCACACCCACTAGAATGGCCATTATAAAAAAGAAAAAAAAACAGAAAAAGACAAATGCTGGAGAGGATTTGGAGAAAGAGGCACCCTTATCCACTCTTAATGGGAATGTAAAATGGTGCAACTGCTCTGGAAGGCAGTTTGGCAGTTCCTCAGGAAGCTAAGTACAGAACTCCCATATGATCCAGCAATCCCATTACTAGGTATAAATTCAAAGGAACTGCAGGGAAGGACACAAACGGATATTTGTACATTGATGTTTATAGCCACATTATTTATGATTGCCAAGAGATGGAAACAGCCCAAATGTCCATCAACCAAAGAGTGGCTAAACAAGCTGCGGTATATACACATGATGGAATATTATGCAGCTATAAGACAGAATAAAATCGTGAAGTATGTAGCAATGTGGTTGAACCTTGAGGACATTATGCTGAGTAAAATTAGCCAGGAACAAAAGGACAAATACTGTACTGTCTCATTAACATGAAATAACATTGAGTGATCTTTGAGAGTTAAATTCAAAAGGAGATAGAAAGAGGGTAGAGATTGGGCATTTGGTGCTGACGGAGTACAGAATATGCAACAGGACTGATTTTAAAAATTCAGAAATGAATAGCACAATACTGACAGTAGCACAATAATAGAAGTATTATTGCCTACTGAATGAAGGCAAATGTGGATATGGTTGAGGGAGAAGGGCTGGGGACACATGACACTAGAAGGAAACATGGAGGATAAACGACAGACAGTATAATTTAGGAATTCCTAGCATAAACAATGATGGTGATTAAATGTACAAATAAAAGGATGTTTTTGCATGAGGGAGAACAAATGAATGTCAACATTGTAAGGTGTTGATACTTAGAGAACACTCACAGTTTTGACAGCTGATAAAATGGTTTCTAAATTAGTGTTTAATACTTAGAATTTAAGAACTTTGCTATCTGATTATGTAGATTTTTTCATTATTGCCTTAATTTTAAATTGGTTTATGAAACTTACTGTGCAAACATGGGCTTTACAGTGACCATATGGATACTTTATTAAAATATGCCTATGGTTAAGCTAACTAAGATATCCATTGTTGGTGGCTATAAGTGTATTGTTTTCTTAAATAAAAAAAAATGTCAGTGGATTAAAGTCCTGAAATGGATTAAACTCCTGGAAAAAAAAAGGGAGTCTATAGTAAACAGTAACATTGTAATATGCTTCCACTGAATGTAAGAAAGGCATTATGCCCAAACTAAATGTCAACGGGCAGGGGATGTGGGGAAGGGGTATGGGATTCTTCGTGTAAGAAAAGGAAATGCCTTCATATAGATTGTGGTGGTGAAATGACTATGTGATTATACTAGGAACCATGGATTTTTCACTTAGGTTGGATTGTATGATGTGCGAATGTGCTGGTTTGAAATGATGTATGTATGTGCCCTGCAAAAGCCATGTTTTAATCCTAATCCCATTTTGTAAAGGCAGCTGTTTCTTCTAATCCCTATTCAGTATTGTATGTTTGAAACTGTAATTAGATCATCTCCCTAGAGATGTGATTTAGTCAAGAGTGGTTGTTAAACTGGATTAGCTGGAAGCATGTCTCCACCCATTTGGGTGGGTCTTGATTAGTTTCTGAAGTTCTATAAAAGAGGAAACATTTTGGAGAAAGCTGGAGATTTTTGAGAGAGCAGAGAACAACATAGCCATGAGAAGCAGAGAGTTCACCAGCCAGCGACCTTTGGAGATGAAGAAGGAAAACACCTCCCAGGGAGCTTCATGAAACAGGAAGCCAGGAGAAGAAACTAGCACATGACGCTGTGTGCCTTTCCAGATGAGAGAGGAACCCTGACTGTGTTCACCATGTGCATTTCCAGATGAGAGAGAAACTCTGACTGTTCACCACGTGCCCTTTCACTTGAGAGAGAAACCCTGAACTTCATCGGCCTTCTTGAACCAAGGTATCTTTCTCTGGATGCCTTTGATTGGACATTTCTATAGACTTGCTTTAACTGGGACATTATCTCGGCCTTAGAACTATAAACTAGCAACTTATTAAATTTCCCTTTTTAAAAGCCATTCCGTTTCTGGTATATTACATTCCAGCAGCTAGCAAGCTAGAACAGCAATTAAAACTGTTTAAAAATGAATATAGATAAATAAGTACTAGAGAAAATGTGGAGAAGGAGATGCACTATTTATTATTGATAGAGAAGTTGGAAGGTGCAGCCCTTTGGAGAACAGTGTGGTGGTTCTACAGGAGGCTAGGGATGGGGTTGCATATGATCCTGCAACCCCATTGCTAGGTATATACCTGGAGGAACTAAGAGTAGGGACAGGAATGGACATTTGCTCACTGATGTTTTTGGCAGCAGTGTTCATGAGTACAATGAATGGAAGTGACCTAAGGGTATAATGACTGAGGAACGGAAGGGGGAACTGTGGTGCATATATACAATGAACTACTGAGCGACTGCAAGAAGGAGTGAAGTAAGCATGCGACTAGGTGAATGAAACTTGAGGACAGTATGTTGAATGAAATGTCAGAAAAAAAAAGAAAATTATCATGTCTCATTCATATGAACTAAGTATAATACAGAGAGAATTGACGTCAAGAGCATGGGTTATTAGGTTGGGGCCTATTGTAAAGCATCCTAGATTGTAAGCTCTTACAGCAGTTACATCTATTTTGGAGTTGTAACTGTTATTTCTAAATTCTGAAATACTGAGGTATTTGTGCATAACCTGGTCATTCCCTGAAACTTGGGGAATTTATGTGACACCTGAGACTCAGAGTTAGAGCTCTGAAGCTATGAAAGTCAGTATTACCTCATATAGTAACTGTTAAAAGAGTTGAAAGAGTGATCAGACTTCAACTAGAGATATGAATGTGCTGATCTGGATAGGACTAAGGTAAATCAGAACACAGGGTAAACGATGACATGGTCTATATTTTAAAACCTCCACTTCTGTATGTGACCAAAGGGAAAGATGTTTATTTGGTGCAAAATTTATATTTGGGTAGTGCATTATCTAATTTAACCTGTATGGTCAGTTTATTCGAACACCATAATTACATGCGATCTTGAATATAGGGCATGTGATCTTGTTGGTTTGTACAGGTTAGTGAGAAGCCCCAATATATCCCAGAGTAATTTGGGCAGAGAATAAAAATTAAAAATGCATTTGCCAAGTCCCTTTGGAGGACTGGGGAGAAAGGAGGAAATAGTCAACTTCCCCATCTAGGCAATTCCTGATACTCTTGCAAGCAGTGGGGAAAACCAATTCAATAGGCTGAGCCTCAATCTTGGGTCTCGCCCCTAGGAAACTTACTCCTGCAAAGGGGAAGCTAAGCCTACTTATAATTATGCTTAAGAGTCACCCCCAGAGAACTTCTTTTGTTACTCAAATGTGACATTTCTCTCTAAGCCAACTCAGCGGGGCGAACTCACTGCCCTCCTCCCCTACGTGGGACATGATTTTCAGGGGTGTAACTCCTTGACTACATGGGACAGAACTCCTGGAATGAGCTGGGACCCAGAATCAAGGGATTGAGAAAGACTTCTTGACCACAAGGAGGACAAGACAAATGAGAAAAGATGAAGTTTCAGTGGCTGAGAGATTTCAAACAGAGTCGAGAGGTTATCTTGGAGGTTATTCTTATGCATTATATAGATATCCCTTTTTAGTTTATGGTGTATTGGATTGGCTGGAGGGAAGTACCTGGAACTGTTGAACTGTATTCCTGTACAGATTTTTGAAGACGATTGTATAACTATATAGCTTTTATAATGTGACTGTGATTGTGAAACTTTGTGGCTGATGCTGCCTTTATCCAGGGTATGAACAGATGAGTTAAAAAAATAAGGACAAAAATAAATAAATAATGGGGGGTGGTAAAAAAAAATTGAGTCGTTTGAAATACTGTGGGTCAATGAGACGGAGGGGTAAGGCGTATGGGATGTATGAGTTTTTTCTTTTTATTTCTTTTTCTATAAAAATGATCATAGTGATGACTACACAACAAAGAGATGGTATTGTGAGCCATTGATTATGTACTTTGGATGAACTGTATATGCGTGAAGATATCTCAGTAAAAATATAAGAAAAAAACAGGAAGCATTGATTCATAAAAAGTTATACAAATTAGAAAAGTAAAAGTTGTAAAATATATTCAGAACAAAGTTTGACTACATTTGGATACTCCCTTCAGATCAGTTATTCTCAAACTTAATGTCCATACAAATCACTTGGAGTTCCTGTTAAAAATGCAGATTCTGGTTCATTAGGTCTAGGGCGGGGACTGAGGATATGCATTTCTAACAAGTTCCCGTGTAATTGGGCTGCTGATCCATAGACCACACTTAGTAACTAGGCTGTAAAATTGCCCTGTCAAGATGCAGCCACTAATTAGCCACATATGGCTATTAAGCCCTTGAAATGTGATAGATCAAATTAGATGGACTTTAAGTATAAAATGCACACTGGATTCCAAAGAAATTTTTAAAAAATGTAAAATAGTTTATTAACAATTATTTTATATTGCAGGAGATTTGGACATATTACATTAAGATATATTAAAATTAATTTTATCTATTTCTTTTTACTGTTTTAATGTAGCAATGAGAAAATTTTAAATTTAAATTTGTGGTTTGTTTTTCTGGCTTATACTTAACTATATTTCTGTTGGACAATGCCGGTCTAGAATAATTCTTACAGGATTTTACTTGTATAAACTTTATTCTGGGTCTTAAATTATCAACAGAACACAGAAAAAGGATTAGCACACCATTAATAATTAAATGACCACTTCTGTGTATTAACCAAAACATTAACCAAGGAATTATCAAAATCTATGAATGGAGGTTGAGACAAAAATAAATTTATACTTTTTGGTCTGGAACAAAATTTCAAGGTCATCAAATCCAAACACCCATTTTATGGAACTATTTATCAGTTTGGCAATCTGCAGTCATACTTAACATATGTAAGTACTGAGTAAATAAATAAGTGAAGAGGCTACCCTGAAGAAGCTAAGAACGATGTAGCAGCATTCAATGAAACACAGAGGCAGAGGCAAACACAGGCTCAGTTTTCCAGGGGGAGTCAGACAAGCTCCACTCTAAAGATATTATTTGGGCTCATTCTACGTTTTCTTGGGTTTCATATATTCCATTTGATATTAATGGTACAGATATTCAAATGATTAACTAATCATTTGAATAATCAATGTCAGGCCTGCTGTGTCTTCCCCCTCCTCCCGACACAAAATAAATACAGCCTCCATTACCAGACAGCAAAGAAATTAAGACCTGAGGCCCTTTGTTAGTTTGGATATGGTTGATGTAACAGAATGAAATCTGGAGTGAAGCACTAGCACAGTCAACTTTCAGTCATACGTGCAAATGAGGGGCAAGAATTGCCGAGACGATTAAATCTAGGTATAAAACAAAAAGCTTTTTAGTTATTATTTTAAAATTTTATTCATTAGGAAAATCTTATGCAAGAGGCATTGTAACTGAAATTTGTTCATATTTGAGCTACATTTTCCTTCTATGGGTGAATGAAAAGACAAAATTAGAATACTAAAGCATGAGAAATTATGAAAATCCTTATTCAAGAAGTTAGTATAGGATGAAAACATGAATAACACTTTAAAATTTTTTGGTTAAAATCTGAGCCCCTCCATAATGATTCATTCATTTGTAATGTATTATTGAAGGGATCCAGGTTGTTTTGGTATGCATTCTTAAGCTGTAGAGAAATAGCTTCAGCAGACAAGCCTTATTACATTCATTCCCCTGGCCCTCGTGATCATGGGTTGGACCTATTTGAACATTTATATTATTCACTCTCAGGCAATATTTTAAAACTTCCCCATCTAGAAAAAAGTCAAACCTACCTAAAAATGGCTGAATGGCCTCACCCAAGAGTGAAAACCTCTATATAGCCATTCAAAACCAAAATTGAACTAGGCAGATCAAACAATTTTGCCTACAAATTTAAACTGCTTTTCCTACATCTTTCAAAGTAATCAGAACAGGATTTTTAGAAACTTAAATTAATTTTTAGGAACTAATGAGTTCTTTTTTAGTTAATTCTGCTGTATTTATACCAAAAAGTAGAGTATATTGAGTCTTTAGTTGGTTTTGAATATTCCTAATGATTTTTAACAACTCATGAGCTATAACTATTTATGAGAAATGGCCTTATTTCTTACATAATAATTTGTCATAACACACACACACAAAAGGAAAATCCAATATCTTATTATTACAAATGTGTCAGTTGTAAAGATACCTGTCCTTTGGATCAGCCTTTCGGAGGGGATAGGTGAGAGGCCTGTTTTGGAATACTCTCCTAAAGATCCCATAATAAGGGAGTTTTAGATGATGGGACATTTACAAAGGAGCTAGTTCTGAAAAAAATAAATACATTTAAATGTAATCAGTTATGTTGTAGTTTGGGTATTTGTTTTTTCCTCCTCAAGCACTCTTAGGAGAATAAGACATTTTAAGAGGATCAAAGAAAATCAACACATACTTATGTTTTATAAAACACTAAGAATGCTTTTCTGTTTGCCTGAATTATATCAGCAGGAAAAAAAACATAAACTAATAGTCTCATTGTCACCTCATCAAAGGTTTTATAGATTTATAAGTTTGATCTATAGCATGTTTATGATACAACTTAGCACCTTTATTTATTTTAGTTTTATGATCCGAAGAGAAACCAGAGTATACCTTTATTTATTTGAGATGATTTTATCAGATGATATCTGCAGGCCATGGAAAATAACCACTTTCCTAAAACTTCCATGTCAGGTGACCATTCAAAAGCTTCCTAGCATTTTGGAAAACATTTCTAATATTCTGACCTCCTATAATAAGCATTTTTCCTTCTATGACATTAACTTCTTCCTTGAAGTTTTTCATCTCAGCTATAATTTTAGGGTAAATGGGAAATATAAATAATGAAAAGTGCATTTAAATTTATAATCATTGATTCTGATTTAAAGATAGTCTTGTAATAAGAAAGGAATTCAAAACAGAACTTCAGTCTAGTTTCTGCATAAGTACATGAAAGCTACATCTGCCAACAACCCATTCACATTTACCTATACATTTCTGAGGCACATCTACCCTTACTAGAGGTCAGGATTGGCTCTCTCTGAGGTAACGTAAATATACAATAAAGATGGATAGACATTAATAATTACATGGCATCAAAACAAGGATTTCTTCGTGTACACAGAAGCAGGAACAAAATGATAGAAAGCTGTTTCAAATGTATCTTTGAAAAGACCAAATATGGCAATCTAATCTATTCATTCTCCTTCTCCTAAAGCACTGCTTCATACCTTCTCCTTCTCAAGCCAACCACACCTTCCTTCTCCTCCATTTTTTCTTTCAGTTCTTGCTTCCTGTTTCCCTGAGAAATCAGAATAGTTAGAAAAGAACTTACACTCACCACCACCACCACCGCACACTCATCTACACATATTTGTGCCCATATTCTCTGCTTTTTTTTTTTCTGTTTTATGGATCAGAGGCTCCTCTCTCCATATTCCTGCAGCTTGTGCACTAGAGTCCATTCTTTCCCTGTTCTAGTTTGCTAGCTGCTGGAATGCAATATACCAGAAACGGAATGGCTTTTAAAAGGGGGAATTTAATGAGTTGCTAGTTTACAGTTCTAAGGCCGAGAAAATGTCTCAATTAAAACAAGTCTGTAGAAATTTCCAATCTAAGGCATCCATCCAGGGAAAGATACCTTGGTTCAAGAAGGCCTATGATATTCACGGTTTTTCTCTCATCTGGAAAGGCACATGGTGAACACACACAGTCAGTTTCTCTCTTGGCTGGAAGGGCACATGGTGAGCAAGGCATCATCTGCTACTTTCTCCCCTGACTTCCTGGTTCATGAAGCTCCCTGGGAAGCGTTTTCCTTCTTCATCTCTAAAGGTCGCTGGCTGGTGGACTCTCTGCTTTGTGGTGCTGCAGCATTCTCAGCTCTCTCTGAATCTCCCATTCTCCAAAACGTTTCCTCTTTTTATAGGACTCCAATAAACCAATCAAGACCCACCCAAATGGGTGGAGACATGTCGTTACCTAATCCAGTTTGACAACCACTCTTGACAAAATCACATCATCCAGGGAGATGATCTGATTACAGTTTCAAACACACAGTATTGAATAGGGATTATTCTACCTTTATGAAATGGGATTTTGATTAAAACATAGCTTTTCTAGGGGGCATACATCCTTTTAAACCAGCACATTCCCCTACTCAAAAATAGTGATTTAACAACATTATCATCTTAACCAGTCTCCTTTCAGCCCCTTTCCCCCATTAAATCTATTCTTACCATAACAGCTAGAGTGATTCTGTTAAAATCAAGGAAAAATTTGTCAATTCTTTGCCCAAAACTTTCCAGAGGCATTACATCTCAATTATTCAAAAAGTCAAAGTCCCTACAAAGGTTTTCAAGGCGGTATTTGTTCTTCTTTGCCCGTCCCTTTCCCTTACCTATCGCTTACCTCTCTAACCCAATATCCTCCTCTCCCTCACCACACTGCCTTCTTTATTTTTCTTTAACCACCCAGGTATACTTCCCGACTTGTCCCAGATTATACCTGGCTTAACCCCTTGCCTTCTTCATTGCTCAAGCACCACCTTCTCAATGAGAACTTTCCTGTCCACTCTTTAAAATTACGACCCCCCCATCTCCTCTGTCCTATTTTTCTCCATTATACTTATATCCATGTATTGACATAATATGTATTTGTTATTTGTTAGTTGTTTATAGTCTGTCTCTCCTTGTTGGAGGCTGAGCTGTATACCCCACAAAAGACAACTTCAAGTCTTAATCTGAATTTCTGTGTGTGTGAATTCATTTGTTAATATAACCTTTGAAAATACTAAGGCATGGATTCATTTGTGAACAGGAACTTTGAAGATCCTATTTAGATAGTCCAAACTGAATCAGGGTGGGCCTAAATCCATAGGACTCGAATCCTTAAAAACAAAGAAAATTCAGACATAGTCAATCAGAAGTCAGAAGAAGCCAGAAGTCAGTGCAAATCAGAGGAACAAATGCAAAGAGAGAGAGATGGCCATTTGATGAGGAATGCGGGAATGCTATAGACTCTGTGAGAAAGCAACCCCTGTCAATACCTTAATGTTGGACTTCTAGCCTCCAAAATCATGAGATGGTACCTTCCTGCTGTTTAAGCCAATCCGTTGTGTGGTGTTTGTCAGAGTTGTCCTGGCAAACTAAGACACCCCCAATTCCTTCCAAGTAAGATCCATGACGAGTTGGGATTTTTGTCCTTTTCTAACCTCCTCTCTTACAACTAGTATATTCTTGAAAACAGTAAGTGCTCAATAAATATTAGTTGAAAGAATTGATCTATCTTTACAATAGTGTAACTGGAAAACAACCTGGGAGTATCAGTCATGCAGAATGAATGTTTTGAAAATCAGTTTTATTAATTTCATTTTATAGACATAATCGAAATATATTAGCTTCAATTAGGTCCCAATAGGCAGTTCTTTTTCTTTGAATTGTAAACTCTCCTTTTATATACTTTATAGAGACATGTAGCCTGAAAAAAAGCACATCTCAAGTCTTTTTTGATTTTTTGTATTTTCATTTGCTTGCTATTTAATTTTTTTAAAATTCAATTCAGACATTCAGGTATTTATACTGATTCTTTTTATGGTTCCTATTTAGAGCTGGCCTACTATAAATTTCTCTTATAAATTTTGATATGTTGTGTTTTTATAATCATTCAGTTAAAATATTTCTTGTAATTTCCCTTGTAATTTCTTTTTTAACACATGGGTTACTTAAAAGTGTGTCACTTAATTTCCAAATATTTGGGAATTTTACAGATATATTTTTATTATTGACTTCTAATTTAATTCCATTTGATGGTCAGAAAGCATATTTGCATAATTTCAATCCCTTATAAATTTTTTGACATTTTGCTTTATGGCCCAAGAAACAGTATCTTGATGAATGTTCCATTGTACTTGAAAACAATGTGAATCCTCCAGTTATCAAATGGAGTGTTCTATAAACATCAAATAGGTCAAGTTGCTTGATGTATTGTTGAAGTCGTCTACACATTTACTGATTTTCTGTCTATTTCTTCTCATGATTACTGAGAGAGGAAGTGAAATCTCCATTGTGAATCTGTCACTATCTCTCTTCAGTTTATCAGTTTTTACTTCTTGTATTTTGAGGCTCTAATAGGTACATACATATTTAGAATTGTTTTATCTCCTGGTGACTTGAACCTTTATCATTATGAAATTTCCCTTTTTATTTCTGGTAATATTCTTCAACCCAAAGCCTACTTTGTCTAATAATAATATAGCCTTTTAGTTCTCTTATGATTACATGGTATGTCTTTTTCCCATTCCTATACTCTTAATCTACCTATATATTTATGTTTAAAGTGTATTTCTCATAAAAAGTATACTATTGGGTCTTTTCTGGTTTTTTTGTTTATTTGTTTTTAAATCCAGTCTGAAAATCTCTGCCTTTCAATTGGTGTGTTTAGTCCATTTACGTCTACTGTAATTTTTTATATGGTTGGGTTTAAGTCCATATCTTGTTTTTATGTGTCCCATCTGTTCTTAGTTCTTTTATCTTCTTTTCCTGCCTTCTTTGGGGGGTATTTGGGTATTTTTTAATTCATTTGATTGTCCTATATTATCTATTAGCTATGCTTTTTTGTTCTGTTTTTTTTTAATTATTATTTGCTCTTATTACAATCTACCTTCAAAGAGTATTCAAAGAGTATTATACTATTCACCTTACAACAAGATATTTCCATTTCTCTCTTTCTATTCTTTGTGTTATTGTTGCCATGCATTTACTTCTACGTACATTTTATACCACCACAACACACTGTAATTCTTTAATGTTTTAACTGTACTGTCAATTATCTTTTAAATTAAGAAATAGCAATAAAAGTCTTTTATATTTACCTATATGTTTACCATTTCCAATGCTGTTCGTTCCTTCATATATTCAATATTCTATCTGGTATTATTTTGTTCAAAGAATTTCCTTTGTAATTTCTTGTAGTACAGGTCTGCTGTTGATAAATTCTCTCACTTTTGTTTGTCTGAAAATGTCTTTATTTTGCTTTTATTTGGGAAAAATATAATTCTGAATCAGAATTAAGGATTCTACTTTGAAACTTTTTCTCTTTAAACACCTGTCTTCTGGTTGCTTTGTTTCTGATGAAAAAGTCAGCAGTCATCCTTATCTTTGCTCCCCTGTATATAATGTATCTTTTTTTTCCCTCCAGCTTTTTAAAGGCATTCTTTATCATCAACTTTCAGCAATATGATTCTGATGTGCCTTTGGAGTGGTGTTCCTTCTCTTTATCCCACTTAAAGTTCATTGTGCTTCTTAATGATCTATGGTTTATAATTGTCATCAAATTTGGAAGATTTCAGCCATTATTTCCTCAAATATTTTTTCTTCTCCACTTTCCCTTCTTCTGAATTATAAATATGTTGGATTCCTTGGTATTGTCCCACTGGTCACTGTTGCTCTGTTCTTTTTTTTCTATATACTTCAGGTAGGATAATTTGCTGCCCAGTTTTCAGGATCACTTAACTTCTGTAGTATCTAATCTGCTACTGTTAAGCCCATCCAGTGAATACATATTATAAATAATGTATTTTTCAGCCATGGAATTCATATATGGTTCTTTTTTATTTTACTTCCTCTGTTGAAATACCTTGTTTCTACATTAGTTCATGTTTTCCATTACAACCTTTGAACCTATTTATAATAGCTGCTTTAAGGTCCTTTGCTATTAACCTCCACCTATGTCAATTTCATTATGATAGATTTTACTCCTGGTTATGCATCACATTTTCTTGTTTCTTTACATGTCTAATAATTTTTCATTGTTTCTGGACCATACTGCTGCATGTCACTTTTGAATGTCTAGATATTTTGTTAACTTCATTTCAAGAATGTTTTTTTCCCAGCAGGCAGTCAGTTTACTTGGAGATCAGCTTAATTCCTTTGAGACTCATTTTTTTAAGCCTTGTTAAGATAGTCCTAATGCAGGGGCTGATACACATTTTCTTTTAAGGTTCAGATAATAAATATTTTAGATTCTATGGGCTACATGCAATCTCTTTTGCACACTCTTCCTTGTTTTTACAATCTTTATATAACATGTAAAGACATGTTACATAACATGTATATATGTTATATAACATGTAAAAATATCCTTTGCTCATAACCCATACAAAACCCAGCTCTGGTCAGATTTGACCTGCAGGTAGCAGTTTCCAAGCTCTGTTCTAAAGAATCCTTTACTCTAGGTCTAGTAGAGCCATACTTTAAAGTATTGCCTTTCTGAAGTTTCTGCCAAATACCCGAGTAAGGTAACATGTAACCCTACTTGCAAGCTAGCAATTGAGTGGGCCATAGTTTCATAGATACTGGCAGAAGCAGCAAGATTCCTAGGTCAAAGACAACGGACTCTATTGCTCATAGCACAGCAGGTGGCATGAGCGTCATCTTCACATTGGCTTCCCTTGCCCCCCATGTCCCAAGGGGGCAATATGGTTTGGGCCGAGAATGATGTTACACACACACACAGTGGGTCTGGACATAGCTGTGGAACCCTGAGCTTAGGAAACCTCCTTATAAAGGGGCTGCTAGCAAACCTGCCCAGTCTTTGCCCCAGAAGGAGCCATTTTTTTATTATTCTGGTCTGGAAGCAAATCCACCCTTTGTCTCAGAGTATGACACTTGCTATTCCAAAGGCTGTTGACTATGCAAACATCTTTGGGAAAATAGCCTGGGACAAAAGCTATTACAAGACATGTAGAAATGTCATGAAGAGCTGTCTCAATACCCACACGTTCAAGAGTTCACTCCACTCTAGCTGATCAGAATTGAAATGCTTCTCAACCCTGTGAAAATGTTGTTCAGGTCTCAGTTCCCCAACAGTTCTTTTTCTGAGAGTTATTCTTTTCCCATTACTTATTCTTTACTTGGCCTTATGGAGTCTGACCTTATACAAGGCAGCTTAGTATTCAGAGACTCAAGGTGACACCTGTGAAGATTTCTGGAGATTTGTCTGCACACCTTCCTCTCTCTGATACTCAGTTTCTCAAATTGTAGCCATCTCCCTAAACTCCAATCTCTGCCTCTTAAGCTCAGCGAAACCACTGTGCTCTGCTTGCATTCTTTTTTTCTGTGTGCTTGTCCGCAAAGTACCTCCAGCAGAGAGCTGGAGCAATTGTGGGATTTACCTCATTTATTTTCTTTTTTTCAGAGATTACAACCCTTCACTGCCTGTTCTCCAACTGCTGAAAATGGCTCTTTCATTATTTCATCATTTTTTTATTTTTTCATTTTTTAATAGCAAGAGAACTAGTGTAACACCAGTCGCTATCATTGCCCAACTGTGTTTTTTAGCATTAACTTCTTTATATATTTTGGAACTTTGATTTGTACCAATCACTTTGAGTGGGAGTTATTTTTGCTGCCATCTTTTTTTTCCCGAAGAGAGAAAGAGTTTATTACTATGACCGTAGTAGGAGAGCAAATCGCCTAGTGGCCCAATATCTGTCTCCCTGAGTTTAGAGGGTTCAAGGTTTTTAAGGATTTTAGCAAAAGGAGATGAGGTCATTTCAAATAGCAAGTTCAGAGCAGAAAAGGAGACAGTGTTATTATTATCATTTCAATAGGAGAACATAAGCTGAAAGGAGGGGCAGCAGAGCCATCACTTCAGTACTAAAGGTTTAAGCTGAAAGGAAGGGAGACAAGTTATCTTTCAGTAGCAAGAATCTAGCCAATATGATTTACGAATGTCTGGGGCTGAGGCTAGTTCATGGCTGACTTCACATTTCTACATTAGCAATAGGGCCTTTGCCCTATGAGAAAATGACCATATAAAGGGCTTTTACAGTCACAAAGGCACAAGATAAGGGTTTTTACAATTATTTCAGATATCAGGGCAGCTGGATTATAGTTTAGGGATTTCAGGTATTCCTCTGTTCTAGTTTGCTAGCTGCCAGAATGCAATATACCAGAAACAGAATGGTTTTTAAAAAGGGGGAATTTAATAAGTTGCTGGTTTACAGTTCTAAGGATGAGAAAATGTCCCAATTAAAACAAGTCTATAGAAATGTCTAATCTAAGTCATCCAGGGAAAGATACCTTGGTTCAACAAGGCTGATGAAGTTCAGGGTTTCTTTTTCAAGTGGAAGGGCACATGGCAAACACAGTCAGAGTTTCTCTCTCATCTGGAAAAGCACATGGTGAACATGGTCAGGCTTCCTCTCTCATCTGGAAGGGCACATGGCAAACATGGCGTCATCTGCTAGCTTCTTTTTCTGGCTTCCTGTTTCATGAAGCTCCCCGGGAGGCATTTTCCTTCTTCATCTCCAAAGGTCACTGGCTCGTGGACTCTGCTTCTCATGGCTATGTCGTTCTGCTCTGTTCTCTCTGAATCTCCTCATTCTCCAAAATGTTTCCTCTTTTATAGGACTCAAGAAATTTATCAAGACCCATCCAAATGGGTGGAGACATGTCATCACCTAATCCAGTTTAACAACCACTCTTGATTAAATCACATCTCCAGGGAGATGATCTGATTACAGTTTCAAACATACAGTATTGAATAGGGATTATTCTGCCTCTATGAAATGGGATTTAGATTAAGACATGGCTTTTTCTAGGGGACATACGTCCTTTCAAACCAGCACACCTATCTACTACAATATCCCCGAAAGCAAAATGTAATGCGATTCAGTACTCAAAATCATCCCTTAAATCTTAATTTCTCAGTTACAACTCTTCCCTCTCTCAATCTTGAGGGATAACTGGGTGACAACTCTCTAACTGCTTCAAGGCTGCAAAGGGGTGTTGTTATTAAGAGGCAAAGAGATGAAACCAGTTGTGATTCTTAGAGAATCCAGTATCTCTGTTTCGGAGCCTCTCTGGCATTGGAACAATCTGAAGGTTTCAACTCTGAAAAACAAACTTAATAAGTAAAGCTTTATAGAGAACAGGATATCTTTCAGGGTTTCCAGGAACACTGTTGGTTGGGGGTTGCCATATTCTGGCAGTTTGCAATATCTGGCTGAAACTTGCATAAGAATAACCTCTAGAATGACCTCTCGACTCGATTTGAAATCTCTTAGCTGTTGAAACTCAATTTCTTTACCCCCTTTTGGTCAATTAATCCATGATGCCATGGCCAGACTCATCCTTGGAACTAATGTCTCACAATGCCAGGGCCAGTTATATCCTGCGATGCCAGTGTTGCCATCCTTCCCTAATCCATTCTCCAAGTTGATGGATATTTCCATCTCCACTTACTCCCATCCCATACCCCAGTCCAGAACTAGATCTCTTTTTTTATTCTTTTTTAAGCTTTTTGAATTGTATAGTATAACATATATATAAAGCAAAGAAATAAAAAAGCAATAGTTTTCAAAGCACTCTTCAACAAGTAGTTACAGGACAGTTTCCAGAGTTTGACATGGGCTACCATATGATCCTCTCATATTTTCCCTTCTAGCTGCTCCAGAATATAGGAGGCTAGAGGGCTTAATCATTTTTTTATCATCACAATTGACTTTTTTTCCTTCCTTTTTTGTGAAAAATATAAAAAGCTATAAATTTCAATGCACAACACCACAATTAGTTGCAGAACATATTTCAGACTTTGACATGGGTTACAATTTCACAATTTTAGGTTTTTAACTTATAGCTGCTCTAAAATACTGGAGACTAAAAGAGATATCAATTTAATGATTCAGCATTTGTATTCATTTTTAAGTCCTATCTTCTCTGTATAACTCCACCATCAGCTTTGATCTTTCCACACCTCTCTTTAGGGTTGTTTGGGCTATGGCAATTCTAAATTTTTGGTATTGGAAGGGTCTGTCACTAATATGGGGTAGGTAGATGGAACTATCTGATGTTCTGGAGAGGCTGAGCTAGGTTTCAGGGCTTATCTGGATCAGGGACCCATCTGGAGGTTATAGGTTTCTGGAAAGTTACTCTAGTGCCTGGAACCCTTGTGGAATCTTATATATTGCCCTAGGTGTTCTTTAGGATGGCTGGGATGGTTCTGGTTGGGGGTTGGCAGGTTATGATAGGTAGCAAGGTCTACCTGAAGCTTGTATAGAAGCAACCTCCAGAGCAGCCTCCCAACTCTATTTGAGCTCTCTCTACTGTGGTACTTTATTAATTATACTTCTTTTCCCCCTTTTGGTCAGGATGTAATCGTTGATCCCATGGTGCCAGGTCTGGATTCATACCTGGGAGTCGTCTCCCACGTAGACAGGGAGACTTTCACCCCTGGGTGTCATGTCCCACGTAGCAGGGAGGGCAATGATTTCACTTGCAGAGCTGGGTTTAGAGAGACTGAGGCCACATCTGAGCAACACAGAACTACATCTTAAAATGGTTTTAAAGGGCTCCTGCTCCACAATGAAATTGAGAATATGAACACCTGGTATCTCAGCTCGGTTGCTGTAGTGATGTTTTTCTTTTCCCTGTGCCTTCATGGTCCCATAACTTCCCATAAATCCACAGCCCCAGGCAGTACATCAGCAGCTTTATTCAGTCTTTTATGGGGCTGGGAAGAGTCAGGTGAAACTATCGCTGCTTGCAGGATTGAGGGTTTTTCTAGGACTATGAATTTTCAGTGTTAAAACAGGGAGAATCCTATACAAACCAGGATGGTTGTTCACATTAGTTCTGTCCCAGCTCCTGGCATCCAGTAATGACACTGGCTTTGGCCCGCAGCTTGGGGAGAGTATTTTAGCCACATGTTCTGCAGAAGCTGAATTTCCAGCTGCCACTAGCTGCTTCAAGACCAAGGCTGTGGCTTTAGCCTAGCTCATTGTCTTGCATTTCTGCTGTTTCTGGTCCATAGAGATTTATTTATCTTGCTTTCTGAGCCCAGCAATGGCCTTTCATTGTGTAGACAAAGTGAGTTGAGGCATGGATTCACTGTACCACCTTGATTGGAAATTACTGATTCTTTTTCAATTCACCATTTTCTTAGTTTGGAAAATAATATAATTTAACAATCTGACTTATTCAGCAGCCCTCCCACTCGCCACCCCACCTCCAGTCATTTTAAAGGAGCCCAAATCACAGAAATTTGGGTGAAATAGAGTCATTTTCCTCATCGCAGTTGCCATTCTTTCTCTGAAGGTGCTGTAACTCAGTACTTGAGTTACAAAAGAACAAGGGGGAAATACCACCCCAGCTTCCACTCTATCCTACATCTTCTGGTTGATGAAAATCAAAAAAAGCACAGACAGTGCTTTACCATCCCAACACCTCTTTCTAGCTACTCACCTTGCTCTTATTCCTCATTCCTGAAGAGGCGTGAAGAGGGAAAATCAAAGGGGTCTATGACAGTGGTTACCTCTTCGAAAATAAGAACTCCCTTTTTATGCAGCCCTTAGCATGTTTTTGGAGAGTGTGTGGATTTTCAGACATTTTGTAATAACTCTGGAGCCCTACCAGGGAGTTACTAACCATGAATTTGGGCAAGGGTAGCAGAAAAGCCTCTCCACTGCCTTATTCGTTTGCCTCAAACTATGCTCTATCTATATTCTTTTAGAATTGAAGATTTTTAGACATTTTTCAATCTTTTGCTCTTCCATTCCATTGACAATAATCTTCCATTCCACTGGCTTACAGACTTATATTGTCATTTATAGTAAACACTAATGTTTTTACTAGATTAAAGAGTTTTTGAACATACTTTCACATTTCATATTTAAATATCACCCAAACCAAGTTTCTGTCACAGCTAGTGAAGTAACAAGACACCTTCCTAGCGCAAAGTGGCTCACACCAAACATTTTAGCTCTATTTAGGAAAGGTGGTCCCTATGCTCAGCTTTAGTCTTGTGTTTTTAACTGAAGTACGGGGCTGTTTTCACCGAGACATTTAAAAACTATGGTATTGTATGGTACCATTCTCTTTAAGAGCGTCTCTGTTTTAAACAAGAATAAAATATGTGAATTAACTGCTCACATGAAGGAATTAAATACTTTTGGGGGAGATAATTTTGATTCAAGAAATGATGGGTTTCTTGTATTTTGTTTGCTTCCTTGTATTTTTAAAGAAACTAAGTGGAAAAATGCCTTCTCGGGGTATCTTAAAATAAGTTCACAGGTAACTGTACTGTGATTCCTGACTTGGGCGTATGGGAAGTTTTCAAAATGAAACAGAGAGCTATCATTTAGCAACTGAGAACATACTTTGCTTATTTAACTAGGACTAAATACTGCAGGAGCAAGTTTTGTGCTAAAATTAGACATTGGGGTTTGTCCAATAGCTAGCACAAGTTATAATCCTGTAGAAGTTGTAGTTTGTTGGTTCAGATCAGGACACGGCATGTGAGAGTATAAATCACTTATGTCATGTTCTTATAAGGCCAGTGTATCATGGCCATCTCCATTACAGAACTAAACAGGTAACGAAAGCTAGAATTACTTCTTCCTAAAGTTGGGATTTTGTTTTGTTTTGTTTTCTTTCCTTTTTGCTTTTATTTCATATGTGGGAAAATTCTTTGAAAATGATATTTAATTCCTAATATCCTGGCCCATGTAGCCCCTTACTCATAAAACACATATACATATTAGGAAGGATGTATTACGTGGGTACTGTGGACAGCATACTAGAACCTATACTAGAACCTGCAGGTTGTAGAAAATTAATGGGGAAGGTAATGTGGCATCACAGAAAGAGAATGGGTTTTGGAGTCAGACAGACCCACCTGCCTGTGAATCTCAGCTCCAGAAATTACTATTTATATATAACCTTCGTGAAATCACTTAATTTCTGTGGGCCTCAGTTTCCTTATTTGGAAAAAAAACAGGCAAAAAATATTAGCTGCTGAAATGTTAATCCCCACCACCACCCAATCTAGAAGACATTTAGATTGATCAATCAACCAATAGATGGAAAAATAACGGACAAATAGAACTTTATTAACTGAACATTTATTATGTGCCCGGCATTGAACTACATACTATCTCATTTAGTTCTAATACACACATGAAATCCTGGAGCTTACACAATACTTTTATGCATCTTTAGGCTTCATTTCCTAAAGACACATAGCTAGAAAGTGGCCAAGCCAGGATTGGAGCCCAATACTCTTAAGCAGCAGTATTTCAGCCTCCCCCAAATCAAAACCTCTTTGGAGACAAATATAATAACAAACCATTGTTAATTTTTTTTTACTATATTTAATTTTAATGTATGTCTAGCATAAACCATGTGATGCCAAATATGTGTGGAAGACACTCTTCAAAGCACTTTATACATTTATTTAATCCTCATACCTGCCATATGAGCTAAGTATTATTCTTATCCGCATTTGTTACTAATAGGTTAAGTAGTTTGTTCAAGGTCAAATAGCTAGTAAATGAGTAGTAGGATGGGATTTGAAACCAAATCCCAGTTTGGCTCCAGGGTCTGTGCTCTTATTCACTATATGATACTGTCCTTCTCAGAAAGAAGAAACATTCATTTTGAACGAAAGAAACAGAAAACACTGTCGTTTGAGGTAAAATTACAATTAACTTAAGAAGTCTGTGTATGTATAGCAGTTTCTAGGCCTTCATAAATGAGAACTAAAGAAGCACCTTTTATTCCTTTGTTATGGCTCAAGTAATACAACAGAGTTACATAGAAAATGGCAAAGAAATGTCTAAGTAAATTTCCAACATCTCCATAATAAAGGGTTGGTTAAATACAAACCAGTCAAAAGCTCCTAAAACTTTAAAAGCAATTAGTACCAAGGATGAAATATGAATATCTGAAGACCTAGGACATGTTTTAGGAGGTTTAGTAAAATGGTGGTGAGTTGAAGCAGGAGTGATCCCTGCTTATGAAAAGCCAGAAAAGAGGCACATGCAGAATTTACATTTCTCCATTTTTAAAGTTTATCCAAGACACAAATAATTGCCAATCAATGCCGCTCACCGGCAGGTGTTATACATGTCTTTGAACGATTTTTTTTTTAAAGAGACAGAATATTATTGAACACGTATGTCTTATTTGGCTAACAAATCTTTCAAAACATGAAGGAAAAATAAGAAAAAATGTCCCTGATCGCATTCGTTTTTCAGACATTTTGAATGGTTTATGGGTCTTCATTTGTTAAGAAATCCCTCCCTAAATAATTAATATTACTCTTTAACTTCTTTACCGAATTCTTGATAATGCCTAGTTTTAGGGAAAAGTTATAACTAACACTTACCCTTTGTAAAAGTCTCTGATTGAATGTTGTCTATGTGAAGGTCTGAGAAAACAGTAATCCTGATAAACGAAGTTCACAGATATGTAAAAGCCTAATTTAATTTAATTCTACCTTCCTCATTGATCTTTTTGAGAGCCTAACTACATTTCCTAGATTCTAAAAGATAATTCATACATTTATTTAATAACAGCTCTTTGAAATAAAAGGAAATACTTTCCTGTTAAATATACACATCAATTGTAGATTACATCACAATTTCAAATAAGGGAGAAACTGAGTACATTTAAGAATTAAGGGAAAGCAGGATCAAGTTCAGCTTTTCTCTCTTGTCCTCTTCTCCTCATTCTTTGATGGAAGTACTAGTAAATAGTGATAAATATCACTACTTAGAATGGAAAGAAGAGAACCAAAGAACATGAATGGATAATAATTTCCTGAGGGGTTACCTATAAAGAAATAAAATTAAAAGCTGATTAGTAAGCGAATGGCCCACTGTTTCGCTGGGCTTTTTATTGAGTATTTGATTAAACAAGTTAGGCCTAGAGTCTGGTAGGCTATGTCCCACCTAATGAAGTGAAGGGAGTAAAACTTTGGAAGGAGGCTAAGATAAGGAGCTTAGAAAAGGGGAGGAAATTTATCAGGAATGAGAGAAGAGATTGAGCAAAGGACAAGAGGCTGGAAGCTGTGTGGAAAGTAATGAGGGAAAACTTTTCAATGGCTGCATACAGATGATTAATGTGTAGTTTTAGTCGTTTTCTGTGAGGTGCTGTGGCATGAGCCCTTTCCTCCCTCCATATATTTAATAAAATCTGTATTCACATAGATGCCTGTATATGTGTGGTTTTGGGGGTGGGGAAGCAGAAAAGGTGCTGAGTTCCATGTTTGGGAGATGTTGGAGCAAAACAGCAATTTGCTCCTTCCAGCCAATGAACTAAATCTGCAAAAGCAGGAACTGGGAACCAGGGAAGCTAGGAAAAGAAATCATAAGCCACCCTCACCCCTTCTCAGAATCCCCAAATTATTAGGAGGGAATGTAAGGCTCCCCGTGACACAAAGGAATCGGGAATTAAGACAGTGAGACATCCAGCTTCCAAGTGGGGACCCCTATGTCATGTGCAATGAGGGAGCGAATTCAAAATAGGTGATGTTGAGAAGGGGAAAAAGCAATTTGTTCAGAAAGGTGCCTGTGCCACATCGTAGGAAAGGGAGGCAAGCACAAGACTGGGCCAAATCTGCATCGTCTGCTTGGGTGGAAGATAGGTCTGCCCCATGGATTCTCTTAGACAGAAGCCAACAAGAGCAAAGTATCACTTGAGAAGAGGAAACACTGATGGAGTAACTGGAGAATCCCAAGAAGCACATCCCTGGAACAAAAATGATCCTTGCTGGCTTAAGAAGAAGGCTAAAAGGGCAAGTTGATAGGTTATCTCAAAAAAACTGCCGAGTAATAGTTGGCCACTGCATTATTTATCATAAAACAGAAATATCTTGTGACTTTTTTTACATGTACCATATTTAAATTGATTCTCATCCATCAGAATTCAGATCATGAATGGCTGATAGGATGTTTTTGTTGGACAGTCCTGAGTTAAATAAGATTGGCTTGTACTTAAATGAACATGATCAAGCTTTTTTGAATTTTGATAGTAATTCTGATTCAGCAAGTGCTATCACTGTTATGATTGGACTTGAGGTTAAGTTGAATTAATAATGTTCAACTTTTCACAAAGATGGTGAATGCCAACTCACAGCCTCTAGGAGGTTGGTTTTATATTTGGATTTATATAATTGGTTTTATGAAGATATTTGAATACTAGGGAAATCCCTTCACTGTCTCATAGAACAGAACAAGACTCACCTGGGTTTCAAATGGTGTTCATCTGCCTTTTTAAAGGTAGGTATGGAAAATAAGGTAGCTAAGTATACTTCATCTTTTTTGGTCTTAAACTCTATCAATCTAATAAAAATTCCCTGTATCTGAAATTTCGCCTTTAATTAACAAAAGGCACTTTGATACCAAATAAAGAATGCTGAACACTTTAAAAAAAAATGAATGGGATTTGAGCCAACTTAGTTGGGTCTCAAAGGACAGCATTCCTCAGTTCACATCTAGTTTAAACCACGGTGAAAAAAAAAAAGAATAGATTTGGGATTAGAAAACTCTGAGATAGTGCCCTCAATTTGCCAGTCGTTTTAGTATGTCAACATTCTCTGTCTTTAGGATGTTTATACTTTGCGGGTTGGAGAGAATGAGCCAGGAGAAACAGGATTAGATTTGCAAATATGAAATAATGAGAGTTCCACAGTCAAACGTGATCACAGCCAGTGTGAAAATGTGGAGTGAAGACACTGACTGTTGGGGCTGGTCAGGATTTTAGAGGCCACTAATGACTGGAGTTATGAAGTCAACCTTGACGGAAAAGGTGCGTTTTGAGATGGGCCTTGAAAGATGTGGTAGGATTTGCTAGGCGGGGAGAACTGAAGGCATCTTAGATCATTCAACAACAGCTGGGCATGAAGGCAGGAATGAAGGAGGTGTGCGGGAACAGTAAGAAGACATACTTGTGGAATAGACAAATTTTGGGGAGTAATGGAAGATAATTTAGGATTAGATAAGAATGGGGTCAGATTATGAACGCAGCTTTGTACTAGAGGTCAACATTATTACCCTGTTAGTTGAACTGCTCAGTGAAATTATCTCAACTCTCTAGACATGCTTGTAAGAATATATTTCAACAGAACTAAGCGCTTTGTACTCGGTTACATGTTTGTTATCCTTAAGCCTTCTCAGACGGTAACAACACACTCTGTGGACGGCTGCCCTTTCCTGATTTTCTTCTCACAGTTGTCTCATGCCTAATTCAGCTGGGAGATCATGCAACTGTTAGACTCAGGTCTCTCCTGAGCCTTAGAACAGGTTTAATTGGCTCTAAGTACCTGCCTGGAGTTGGAGAAGACAGCCCCTGCACTGTGAAGGCACACAGCTTAGAAAATAGCTTACATTTTTTGAATCGATGACATAGGCCTACTCTCTTCTCATTTTGTAAACTTTCAATGGGAAGGGCCCTATAGATTTCTGAGACCCCCATGCTATCTAGGGTTAGTGAAAAGAAACTTTGGGGTCTCATGTTTATTTGAATTCTGGCCCTGCTTTGTGACTGGACAAATCACTCTTTATGAGTCCGTTTTATTTTATTTTTAATCTGTAGAACAGCTTAGTAACTATGCAGTTTTTGTTAACTCTCTATATTTCATTCTGCAATTTCTCCCAGTCCCTGACATTTTTGAAAAGCAGCTTTTTCTAATCATAAATGCTCTCTGCAGTTAAGGATGTGAAAACTCTGCTGTTAAAGACGCCTTTGGATCCTGCAGAAAACAAAGAGGCTGAGGAGGGTGGGCTGTCCCTGCCCTTCCTCTCCCTAACCATGTATTTATTTCCTCAGGGTAGGATTTCAAGTCAACCAGGGCCAATCATTAGCAAAGTACAGAGTTCAATAGGGTTCAGAGTTCTTGGAAATCATCGCAGAGTGGAGGGATCAACTACACTTATTTGTATTAAGTTTAAGACAATAAATAATGGCCTAAAGCACAGAAAAATTTAGGTTACGCGTGACAAAGCATTTTATGAGTTCAGAAACAGCTCTGCAAGGCCATAAGCTATCATATTACTGAACTGCTACCATTTCTAATGTTCTAGTTTCTGCATACAAGTAGGTCCTTAGACATTGCCTTAGAAATACAACATGCTCTCAGTAATTTGGGAATACCCAATCGTACTCAGAGCTAAGAAGAGCAAAGGGTTTGCTTGTTAGTATTTTGCCTGCATTTGAATCCTAAAAAATAACCACCTCATGAGAACAGGATGAGTTTGTGAAGATTATATTTCAGTTGGTTAGAAATGGAAGATGCATTTTTCTTATCTCCCCTTGCCATTCATTTCTAAAGACATTTGCCCCTATTCTGAAGCAGAGGAGACTATTAGAGCAGCTGCAGCAAGCAGCTGTGGCATCTTCCCATGTCATCTGCTCCTGTGCTTTGCCAACTTTGTCCCGTTCCCTGCTCCCAGTTGTCCCTGGTTCCTTTCTTCTTTTCAAAACAGTCCACTGCCACCTTCTGCCCAGCACCCCACCTTGGGTCCCCCTCTGACTCTCCTTGCAAGGGTTTCAGGGGATTCTGCCTGCCATCCTTTTGCTTTTACCAGTCCTTATGGCTAAAAAATGAGTATTAGTGAAGACATTTTTATCTCATGAAAAACCAAGTCTATCTGCCAATATGTAACTGCTTGCTGCTGCCTCCTTTCTCAGGTTCAGCTGTCTGGCCATGCTCTTTCTCAATGTGCCATGCTACCCGTAGATACATAAAGCCGTAGTGTGGTAGAGCTTTATAGTATCTAAAGCTACCAGTTTACATTTACATGCAGAGCTTGGCTATTATGACTCTTGAAGGGGAGGCCTCCCCAGGATTACCTTGAGAGCAGTGACTCCGTCCTACGCACAGCGTTCATCTCCCCTGCGCAGCGTCCGTACCCTCCCGCACAGAGCTCACACCGGGCCGGGCCCTCCCAGCGTTCCTCTCGGTGCCCAGCAGTGTCATTACCAGCAGCTGTGGAGGGCTTTTTCGTCTCCCTCTTTTTTTTAATGTATAGTTGAACATAAGCTTCCCTCTCAGGTAGAACATGGGAGCTAGAGCAGGACAAATTCCATGGCACAATATATTAAAGGAATTTATGTTCCAGGACTTTTAGGGAAGAGCCAGCTAGCTCTTTTTAACTATTCCTTTTAATGTTCGAGTTTGCACACTTAGAAAATGTATTTGCAATCTTTTTCTTCTTCTAAAAAAAGGCTATTATGTTGTTTTAAAACATACAGAGTTTAGACTTCAGGTAATATATTATCCAAATACTAATTTAAAATAAAGTATTATTTAATATATTTGATTTATAATGCATTATGTGCATCTATCATGGAAAACAGGTAAAAGCAAATTATATGTTATGTTGGCAACAGAGTGAGTACTCTGCTCTAAAAAACAAAACAAAAAACCCAACATTATAAATCTTCTTTTACCACTGTTCTCTGAAAATAATTCGGGCTTAACAAAATCTAAATTGCACCTGCCAGAACTGCCAGTAATATCTTCAGTTTCACCGACTGTACTCTCCCTTCTCTCTCACCATAATCTTAGGCTAATGGAACAAAAACTTCAACAGCACAGGTTCCCGGTTTCTGCAATAAACAAAGGAGAAAGGAAAGAAAGGAAGAATTTACTAATTGTGTGTGTGTGTGTGAAAGGATGGATCATTGAATTAACAGCATATAAGTGTGCACACAAAGTATACCTAAAATTGGGCAGTGTACACACATTAGATTAGATACGTGGGTGTATTGTAAGTATCACAATAGTAAGCCTCATGATTGAGGACATGGCCTATTGATTTGGGTGTCCCTACTTTGTGATACTTTGACAAAGTATCAGGGGATTCCCTGATGGTAAGGTTTAATAGTTCCATATACACACATGCCAGATGTCCATTATCTCAAACAAGTACAGCAGCTTCACTACCTACCAGTAAATATATTAATATAGTTTGTGGGGAAAAAAACCCCACCAAATTGCCTTCTTAAATATACAATACCCAATGAGAATATCTGTGCTTAGAAATGTAAAAATGATGTTTTTTTAAAATGCTAATTGCCTAGACCTGAGAGTAAATACTTCCTAAGGAATAGACAAGAAGCTAGAACAATTAGACTTCAAGGCTCTGGGCCGACTGTGAATAATGCAGCGTCACAGAAACTTTGAGCTGGAGAGATTGGATAGGGCCTCTTTAATCCAAATCTTAATAGAGGTATGAAACCCCCTTGTAACACCCCATGATGTGGTCATTCCACCCTTGTTTTAAATGCTTTGGGTATAGGGCTCCTTTTTACTTACTGCTCTAGTTTGCTAGCTGCCAGAATGCAATATACCAGAAATGCAATGGCTTTTAAAAAGGGAAGTTTATTAAGTTGCACATTTACAGTTCTAAGGCCATGACATGTCCAAATTAAAGCAAGGCTATCAAAACGTCCAATCTAAGGCATCCAGGGAAAGATAACTTGGTTCAAGAAGGCTGATGACGTTCAGGGTTTCTCTCTCAACTGGAGAGACACATGGCGAGCATGGCAATATCTGCTAGCTTTCTCTCCAGGCTTCTTGTTTCATGAAGCTCCCCTGGGGGTGTTTTCTTTCATCTCCAAAGGTCTCTGGCTGTGTGAGAACCAAAGGGCTCTCATGGTTCACATTGTTCTGTAGGCTCTGACTCTCTCCAAAATGCTTCCTCTTTTACAGGATTCCAGACCCACCCGGAATGGGTGAAGTCACATCTCCCTCTTATTAAAGGTTAATATCCACAATTGGGTGAGTCCAGTCTCCATGGGAACAATCAAAAAGCTTCCAGCCAGCAATATTGAATGTGGATTAAAGGACGTGGCTTTTCTGGGGTTCACCACAGATTCAAACCGGCACACTTACTAACACAGCCAGCCTCAAGTCCTTTTTATTTAGGGAAAATATACCTACCCATAGCCTATGCATCCATTTGGTTCTTTCCTTCCCTTTCAGTGCATCCAAAATAAATCTAATCCCTCCTACAACCCTTCAAATATTTGAAGACAATCATGTCCCCCTACACCTGAGCTTGTCTCCTAAACAGAGCCAGACTGGTGTTAATCCATCCACACCACTGAACACCTTAAAGCTCCTCAGCCCTAGAGTGGTGGGACTGACTCCGGGAAGACAGGCCTGCGGCTGTGCTGTGCTAAGGGGTTATGGCGAAGACACTGGAGCAGGGGAGGGGAGAACCTAAACTAGAGCCTAAGGAAGAATCTACATCTTGATTAAGTTGGTGGTAGCAAAGGCAGGAACTGTGATGCTTCCCCTGTGAAAAACAAACAAACACTATTAATTCATACCACCGACATTCACCCCAGCCTGTGATGCTAGAGGTCAGGCCTGGAGCTTGAGCTCAAGGTCTGCCGTGAGCTCTGCCAATGGCCAGCTGGGCCGTCCTCACTGCTCCAGAGTTCCCTGAGTGATGTGCAGAGGCAGTGCTGCTTTTCTGTCCCTCCGCAGACCTCGGCTTAGATGTCATTTCTCCGCCACCCCCCTCCCTGCCCTGGCAGCTATCCCTAACTGCCACCAGACCCCGTCCCAGCGAGACCATCTTTCACTGTGCCCTATGACGTTTTAATCTCCTGCACACCTGTCTGTTGTGTGCTGCATTGGAAATCCTTTAAGGCTAAGGACCCAGCCTTTGTGCGCAGCATGTAGCTCAGCACCTGGTGCATAGCAGGCGCTCAGTAGGTATTTGCTGAACAAAGAAAAGAGAGGCAAGAAGAGAGAGAAAGAAAAAGCAAAGACGTTTAGGTAATTAGTTTAGATAGCTAAAATATCTAAATGGCCCCTTACAGCTAAAACTCTACGATTCCTTGTTCTCAAGTTCCATGTTTAATGGCAACCTCGGATATTTTTAGAATTTCAGATTTTCTTTAGCAAGAGGATGGATTTCAAGTGGTTTCATCAAAGTGGAAAAACTACAAATATAGATCCATGCATTAATAACATTTTAGGGCTGAGATTTAGAGTTCATTTAACAGGTCCAATCCTTATTTTATATGTGAGGAAACAGAGGCTTGAGATTAAATTATCTTCTCACTCCTGCTGGTAAGTGAGAAGACCAAATATGAACCCTGAACGACACTCTTACCCCTGAACTAAGATAGCTGGTCTCTAGGATTCTCTCTTTTTGAAAAGGAAATAATAGTAGCTGTTGCAATCTTTGCTACAAATGGAAACAATGGACGTTTCCCTCCTTAAGTGATGGTTTTATCAACCTGACAACTTTTGTGGCTGTGAATTGAACTTTGAGAGCAACTGATCTCTGTTTCTAGATAAACTAACAAATGAAAATTAGCCCTATCTTCTCCAAAAAGTGTCAGAAAGTGCTACAATATGACAGGAGATGACTCCTGCAAATCGTTTGCTAAATAGAGTTGCAGTCACGTGAGCTGCTTTCAGCCAGGCTGGGTACCCAGGCTCTGCGTCCTGAAGCTAAGCCACGGGGTGATGCCGCCATGTGACTGGCTTCTTGCCCCAGGGGCAGCTGGGAGGTGACCCAGGGCAGGCCTGAGGCCAGGGCTCCCTGCCCAGTGTCAGAAAACTAGAGCCAAACATTAGGATGAATTCCCAAGGCACTGAAATTGGTGTCAGTTAAAATTTTACATGAAAAGAATTTCGTTTGCCCTGAAGAACCACTTCAATTAGCACATAGGAAAAGTGGTTCTTTTGCCATTATTCATGGAATACTTCCCAGAGACCAAATCTTAAAAAAAAAGAAGACAGATTATTTAAAAAGTCCTGAAGAAATTTCTTGAAAGCAACAATAAAAGATATCCTGGTTGGAGAACTTCTATTCGTCTATACCTTTGAACATACTTTGTAAGTTGTAAAGCTCTTTCAAATGGAAGGTGGTAATGGAGGTGAAAATGGAGGAACTGGTGGTCAAGGTGGTGGTGATAATTGAAGCCCACTCTGGACCCAGAGATACCTGAATTAAAAACTCAGGTCCAGGGTGGTATATGGGTAGTTCGGTGGTAGAATTCTCACCTGCCATGCAGGAGACTTGGGTTCGATTCCCCGCCGATGCACTTCCCAAAAAACAAACACGCAAAGAAAGAACAAACAAACAAAAATTCAACAAATGATGTTGCAATAACAGGATACTGACATGGAAAAAGAATGAAGTATGATCCCACCACACAGCATACAGAAAAGAAACAAAAACAAAAACTCAGCTCCATCACCTACTAGCCACTGACCCTGGGTAACGAACTTAAGTATGGAGACCATGTTGTATAATGGAGTGGTTCTCAACCTGGCTGTGATAGAATCACTGAGATATTTTTCTTTTTAATTTGAAATATCTGTTTAATTCAGTGAATCCATATTTTCTAAATGACCAATGAATAATGTTATAAAATAATGCATTAGGGAAAGATCCAATCAAAGTGCAAGACAGACCAATGGATTTTTTTTTTTACCTGGATACTTTTTTTTTTTTTAACTTTTTTTATTGTATAGTATAACATATATACAAAGCAAAGAAATAGGAAAGCAATAGTTTTCAAAGCACTCTTCAACGAGTGGTTACAGGACAGATCTTAGAGTTTGTCATGGGCTACCATACCATCCTCTCATGTTTTTCCTTCTAGTTGCTCCAGAAGATAGGAGGCTAGGAGATTTAAATTTTTTTTATCACAATAGACTTTTTGCCCTCTTTTTTTGTGAAAAATGACATATATACAAAAAAGCTATAAATTTCAGAGCACAGCACCACAATTAATTGTAGAACATATTTCAGAGTTTGACATGGGTTACAATTTTACAATTTTAGGTTTTTACTTATAGCTGCTCTAAACTACTGGAGACTAAAAGAGGTAGCAATTTAATGATTCAGCATCTATATTCATTTGTTAAATCCTATCTTCTCTGTATAACTCCACCATCACCTTTGATCTTTCCATACACCTCTCTTTAGGTTTGTTTGGGCAATGGCAATTCTAAATTTTTGATATCGGAAGGGTCTGCCCTAATATAGGATAGGGAGATGGAACTATCTGATGTTCAGGAGAGTCTGGGCTAGGTTTCAGGACTTATCTGGACCAGGGACCCATCGGAGGTTGAAGGTTTCTGGAAAGTTACTCTAGTGGCTGGAACCCTTGTGGAATCTTATATATTGCCCTAGGTATTCTTTAGGATTGGCTGGAATGGTTCGGTTGGGGGTTGGCAGGTTATGATAGATAGCAATATCTAACTAAAGCTTACATAAGAATGACTTCCAGAGTAGCCTCTTGACTCTATTTGAAATCTCTCAACCACTGATACTTTATTAGTTACACTTCTTTTCACCCTTTTAGTCAGAATGGAATTGTTGATCCCAAGTGCCAGGGCCAGACTCATCTCTGGGAGTCATCTCCCATGCTACCAGGGAGACTTTCACCCCTGGATGTCATGTCCATGTAGGAAGGAGGGCAATGATTTCACTTGGAGAGTTGGGCTTACAGAGACTAAGGCCACATCTGAGCAACAACAGAGGTCCTCCAGAAGTAACTCTTAGGCATGCCTATAGGTAGTCTAAGCTCCTCCACTACCTACATAAACTTCACAAGAGTAAGCCTCATGATTGAGGACATGGCCTATTGATTTGGATGTCCCTACTTTGTGATACTTTGACAAAGTATCAGGGGATTCCCTGATGGTAAGGTTTAATAGTTCCATATTCTTTCTCCCCTCCCTCAGGGGACTTTGCCAATACTTTTTGATTATCTGCTTAATATACTCTAGGATGTTTCCAGGCAGTAAAATAATGTATACTCGTTCTTATTCTGTGCTTCCTGTGTTTCATTTGTTCGAATGAGCCATACAGATAAATTGAATTAGATTATGCACTACAGAACATTTCAGTTCCAGATCAAATAAAACTTTCTTCCTTTGGTCTCAAAGACTATCTGTGGTTCTAAAATATAGACAGTCTTCCTTACCCCTATATTCTGAATTACTTTAACCCCAACCTCTTTGGCTTCATTCTTATCTCTAAATATCAGGTTATATATATAAACAGCCTCTCAAAATCGAGAAATAAAAATCACCACTCCAGACTTAATGTGTCTGCTCTAAAAGCTTACAATCTAGTCCCCTGTTTTCTTATAAGCATTTTCTAAAGGTGACCATACCATTGTTGTTATTTTGTTTCTGGTTTATTTTGTCTCACCAAATGTCCCACATATTCATTCACATCGTTGCATGCCTCACGACTTTGTTCCTTTTTGTAGCAGCACAACCTTTGTTCATAAGTATATGCCATTGTTCACTAATCTACTTCCCTGTCAGTGCATCCTTCAGCCACCTGCATTCATTGGGCATCATGTAGAAGGCTCAAAGCCCATAGTCCACCAACATTCTCAATTTTAGATAATTTCTTTGTTCCCAAGAGAAAGAAAACCAATAAACAAATCCTCGCCAAATAGGAAATCTAGACCTTTTCTTAACTCTTGTCCCTCACCCCATTATTTACCTCTGCTGTTGCTGTGGTAGTGCTGATGGTTTCCTTTTGAACATAGCTCACAGCATGCAATAGCAGTTTCCCCCTGTACTCTGGACTTAAACACTCTTTATACAAGAATCATAACTTTGAAGTAATTCTTATGAGAACTAATTCTTATTTCTAGTGTGAATAAGTGGGACCCTTGGGTCTATACCACCCCTTTCAATCTTGTTCATCTTCAATATGGTAATATTACTTCTAGACCCACTAGAGAATCACCTTCGCTCCTATCTATTCCCTTACATTGGAGTTCAGCCTCATTAGCTAACCGATTCACCCATCTCTAGTTTCTACATATCTCTAAGTCCCCTATATTCTGTATTATAAGCCTCTGATTACATCTTTATGCTGGTTATAAAAGTGGAATCATGCAGTATCTATCCTTTTGTGTCTGGCTAATTTCGCTCAGTATTATGTCCTCAAGTTTCATCCATCTTGTCATGTACTTCAGGATGTCATTTTGTCTTACTGCTGCATAATATTCCATCATATGTATATACCACATTTTGTTGATCCACTCATCTGTTGATGGGCATTTGGTTTGTTTCCATCTTTTGGAAATTTGTGAATAATATGCCTATGAACATTGGTGTGCAAACATCTGTTTGTGTTGTTGCATTCAGCTCTCCTGGGTATATACCAAGTAGTGCTATTGCTGGGTCATAGGGCAACTCGATATTTATTTTCCTAAGAAACCGCCAAACAGTCTACCTTAGTGGCTGGACCATTATACGTTCCCACCAGCAGTGCATAAGTGTCCCAGTTTCTCCACATCTTCTCCAACATTTATACTTACCTATTTGTTTAATAGCAGCCATTCTTACAGGTGTGAGGTGGTATCTCATTGTAGTCTTGATCTGTATTTCCCTTATAACTAATGAAAATGAGCATCTTTTCATGTGCTTTTGAGCCATCTGTATTTGCTCTTCAGAAAAATGCATGGTAATATCTTTAGTCCATTTTATGATTGGGCTGTTTGTTCTTTAGTTGTTGAGTTGTATGATCTCTTTGTATACACAGGAAATCAAGCTTTTGTCCAATACATGATTTCCAAATATTTTCTCCCATTGAGTTGGCTGCCTCTTCACCTTTTTGACAAAGTCTTTTGAGGTGCAGAAGCATTTGATTTTGAGGAGTTCCCATTTATCTATTTTTTCTTTTGTTGCTTGTGCTTTAGGTGTAAGGTTTAGGAAGCTACCTCCTATTACCAGGTCTTGAAGATGTTTCCCTACATTTTCTTCTAGAAGCTTTATGGTGCTAGTTCTTATATTTAGGTGTTTGATCCTCTTTGAGTTAATTTTTGTGTAGGGTGTAAAATGGAGTCCTCTTTCATTCTCTTGGCTATTGATATCCAGTTCTTCCATGCCCAATTACTGAAAAGACTATTTTGTCTCAGTTCAGAGGATTTGGGGGTCTTGTCAAAAATCAGTTGACCATAGATTTGGTGGTCTATTTTTGTAGCCTCAATTTGATTCCATTGGTCAATGCTTCTGTCTTTGTGCCAGTACCATGCTGTTTTGACCACTGTGGCTTTATAATAGGTTTTAAAGTCAGGGAGTGTTAATCCTCTCACTTCATTCTTCTTTTTCAGGATGCTTTTAGCTATTCGGGGTCTCTTTCTCTTCCAGATGAATTTGGCAGTTAACTTTTCCAAGTCTTTAAAGTAGGTTGTTGGAATTTTGATTGGTGCTGTGTTGAATCTGTAGATCAATTTGGGGAGAATTAACATCTTAACTATATTTAGCCTTCTTATCCATGAGCAGGGAATGTCTTTCCACCTATTTAGATCTCCTTTGATTTTTTTTAGCCATGTTATGCAGTTTTCTGTGTACAAGTCCTTTATGTCCCTAGTTAAGTTCAAATTCATAAGCATTTGATTCTTTCAGTTGCTATTTTGAATGGAATTTTTTCCTTAACTGACTCCTCAGATAGGTCATTACTTGTGTTTAGAAATGTTACTGATTTTTGCACATTAATTTTATATCCCACCACCTTGCTGAATTTGTTCATTATATCAAGTAACTTTGCTGTGGATTTCTCAGGATCTTCCAGGTATAGTATCTGCAATAATGAGAGTTTTGCTTCTTCCTTTCCAATTTGGATGCCTTTTATTTCTTTGTACTGCCTGGTTGCTTTAACTAGAACTTCTAGTACAATGTTGAATAATAGTGGTGACAGTGGGCATCCTTGTCTTGTACCTGACTTTAGGGGGAAAGCTTTCAGTCTCTCTCCATAGAGTATGATGCTGGCTATTGGTTTTTCATATATTCCCTTTATCATATTGAGGTAGTTACCTTTGATTCCTGTCTTTTGGAGTGTTTTTATCAGAAAAGGTTGCTGAATTTTGTCGAATGCTTTTTCAGCATCAATTGAGATAATCATGTGATTTTTCTACCTAGATACTTTTAAACAACTAAAGTAAATCAGAATCTCATGGTTGGGGCCGAGGATGAGAATTATTTTAAAACTCCCCTGATGGCTGGACATGTAGCTCTGGGTAATCTGAGTGTTCTTGGACCTTGCTAACTGTTTGGATTACTTTCCCATCTGTCCATACAGAATCTCTCTTTCCAGGTAAACTAGACACTGCCATGGACTCTCCAGCCTCCAATCTTGAGATACTTTTTCCTCAGCCCTTTGTTGTACAGTCACCAGCTCCAACAGTAGAGTTTCATAGTTCATCTCAGAGAATGGTTAGGCATCCATCTTTACCTGCAAACCAGCCACACAGCACCTAATTCCCAACCTTCTTAGGACTCTTGCATATCAAAACTGAGCCCAGATGCAGCAGGACAGAATGAGTGCTCTTCCATAGACACTCTCACTCCTACCTGGCATGAGTCAAACTCAGGAATCCAGTATATTTGGTTGCAGTCTCAATGTCTATATTTAAATGATATCAGGGCACACAGGCAAATTCAGGCCGCTGTTCCCCAGGGTAAACAGACAGGCCAAACTCTGTAATAATCCTAGGTCACATATGTTATTAGAAGTGCGGGGTAGTGAAGTAATAATAACTCAATATACCTACAACTGAATCTTGCCTCAGGACCATCTTATTCTTCCACCTTTACCCTTTCCATGAATATCACCTTTATCCTAGTACCTATGCTTAAAAGTTGGGCATAGCAATCCCCAATATTTGTTGACTACTTAGTCCTCACAGTAACCATGTGAGTGGTTATTTTTTTATCCATCTTTATGTGTGAGGAGACTGAAGTTTAGCAAGGTCAAGATATAGCTAACCTAAGAATACAAACTCCAAAAGGACAGGGATCTTTGTATTTTTCTTTGATATAGCCCAAATGCTTAGAGCACTGCCTGGCCCATGATGGCATTCAACAAGTATTTATTGAATGAAGTAAAGATCATGCAACAAACATGTGAGAGCTGGGATTTGAAACCAGAGATCTCCAACCCACTACTGCATACTTCAGTAGCTTTGACTCAACTTCCCTCATCCCTTAAACTCCAACCTCCTAAATCACTTATGAGTCCATCAAGTCCACTCTCATGATGTTTCTTGCATTTGGCCCCTCTTCCATTTCTGCTGCCACCAACTTGTTAAAATGATTGCTATTTATTTCCTGAACTATTGCCATCTTTTCCCCACCTGGGTCTGTGCCTGCTCCTGTGTTGCCTACCCAACTTTACCAGATTGCTTTATTCTTAAAGCATATTCTGTGCACATCATACCCCTGCTCAAAGATAAGAAAGGTTGTGTGACATAATGAAGGTCTACAGAATTCAGAAAACTAGGATCTGGTACCAATTCCGTGACCTTGAACAAGTCATATTTCCCTCCTAGGCCTCAACTTCCCCATTTTTAACATTTTAGGGGATTGGTGAGTGATGTCATCCCATTCTAATGTTCTCTAATGGTTAAATGCAGAGGCTATCCCATCATGTCAGTGAAATCAGGTAGGAGGGGCAGTTTTACCTTCCAGGGGTTTAGAATTTAATAGGGGGAATAAGATGAATGCATCATTTCTATAAAAACAAAGCATAACTGTGTAAGTGTCACAAAAGAAGTAAAAACAAAGAGCAATGGCCTTTAGGGGCAGGGGAGATAACGGCTGGTTACTCATGGCTGGTGTGGGCAGGGCAGAGAAGCTGCTCTTCCTCTGAGGGCAGCCTACCCCTAGGTGCAGGCCCCCACCTCCCTGAGGAGAGGAGGAATTGCTGCTGAGACCCCGACAGCTTGAAGCCAAGTTGGCTTAACCACCTCAGTGGCCTGCCTCCCCATATGCCTGAGAAGTTGACACCAAGTTTGTTACCCCCTCATTCTTGATATTTGTATTTCCAGAACACACTTAGTTAAAATTGCTTCATATTCATTCATAAATGCAAAACTTCACTTAAACTGATAAATATTCCCAGTATTTTACTTTATGATTTCAAGGTATTTTTTTTAAGCCCTCAAATCAGCATATTCACAAGCATGTTGTCATGTGTCTTTAATTATTCAGACAGCTATTACCTTTTTGCTCCTACTGTTGAGGTTGATTGGGAAAATTTTTATTTTGTTGCTTGCAAGCTTACCCTAGTGCTACTAATTCACTACTGTGTGATTTAGCATCTATAAATTATCATTTTTCCCCTGCTATTAGATGAAATGCTCTTCAAAGCATTTGCACAGCAAGGTGAATGCAAGTCAAGCTTGCAAAGAGCTAGAAAAAAAAAAGAATTGCAAAGAATCATTAAAGAGTAATGAAAGTTGATTCACAAGGCATACAATGTCAGGGCTGTCCAGTTTAGCAAATATAATTATTCCAAATCAGCTGCAGAAGGCACCTAAATTTCAGCACCTATTTTCATCTTCTTTTAAAATAAACCAAACGAAAATACCTTATTTAGACAAAATTTTTTTTTTATTGAAGAGGTTGTATATTCACAGAAAATACAGATTTCCCATATGCCAACCCTCCTTATTAACATTTTGTGTTGGTGTGTTACCTTTGTTAGCATGGATGAAAGAATATTATCATAATAATGCCGTTAACTATAGTCCATAATTTATGTTAGGGTTCATTGTTTGTGTTGTACAGTCCTACTTTTTTTTTTCAATTTGTATTCTAGTAACATATATATAATCTAAAATTACCACTTTTAACTACCTTCTAATATATAATGCAGTGCTGCTACTTATAGTCGCAACAGTGTGTTACCATTACCATAAGCTATTACCAAAACTTTCCCATCACCCAAGATAGAAATTCTGTACCATTTAAGCATGAATTCCCCATTTCCTACTCCCACCCCAGCCCCTGGTAACCTGTATTCTAGTTTCTGGCTCTACTTTATGAATTTTCTTATTCTAAGTGTTTCTTATCTGTGAGATCATATAGTATTTGTCCTTTTGTGTCTGGTTTATTTCATTCAACATGATGTTTACAAGGTACATCCATGTTGTACATGCATCAAAACTTCATTCCTGAGAGCCATTGATTGTACACTTTGGAATGATTTTAGGGTGTATAAATAAAACTGTTTAAAGAAAACAACTAATTTCTTTTCACAGCTAAATAATACTCCATTGTAGGTACACACTACATTTTGTTTTGCCATTCATGTGTTGATGGACACTTGGTTTGCTTCCATCTTTTGGCAATTGTGAATAATGTCACTATGAACAATGATATGCAAATATCTGCTTCAGTTGCTATTTTCAATTCTTTTGGGTGGATACCTAGAAGTGGGATTTCTGAGTCATATGGTAATTCTTTACTTAATTTTCTGAGGAACCACCAAACTGTCTTCCACAGTGGCTGGACCATTTTACATTCCCACAAACAATGAACTAGTGTTCCTATTTCTCCAAATCCCCTGCAGTACTTGTTATTTTTTATTGTTTATATTAGCAGCATTTTAGTGGGTGTGAAATGGTATCTCATTGTGATTTGATTCACATTAGCCTATGGCTACTGATGTTGAACATCTTTTCATGTGCTTTTTGGCCATTTGAATATCTTCTTTGGAGACATGTCTGTTCAAGTCTTTTGCCCCATTTTTTATTCGGGTTGTTTGTCTTTTTTATTGTTGAGCTGTAGGATGTCTTTATACATTCCGGATGTTAAACTCTTATAAGATATATAGTTTCCAAATATTTTATCCAATTCTGTAAAGTTGTCTCTTTGCTTTTATGATGAAGTCCTTTGATGCACAAAAGTGTTTAATTTTGATGAAATCCCATTTATCCATCTTTTCTTTTGTTGCTTGTGTTTTTGGTGTAAAGCCTAAGAAACCATTGCCTAACACAAGATTTTGAAGATGCTTCCCTACATTTTCCTCTAGGAGTTTTATAGTTCTGGTCCTTATATTTAAGTTTTTGATCCAGTTTGAATTGATTTTTGTATGTGGTGTAAAGTAGACCTGCAGTCTTTTGCAGATGACTATCCAGTTCTTTCAACACCTTTGGTTGAAAAGACTATTGTGCTGGTTTGAAAGGACGTATGTCCTCTAGAAAAGCCATGTTTTAATCTAAATCCCATTTCTTGAAGGCAGAATAATCCCTATTCAATACTGTATATTTGAATCTGTAATTAGATCATCTCCCTGGAGATGTAACCCAATCAAGAGTGGTTGTTAAGCTGGATTAGGTGACAACACGTCTCCACCCATTTTCATGGGACTTGAGAAGTTTCTGGAGTCCTATAAAAGAGGAAACATTTTGGAGAATGAAGGAGATTCAGAGAGAGCAGAGCAGAATGACATAGCCATGAGAAGCAGAGTCCACCAACCAGTGACCTTTGAAGATGAAGAAGGAAAATGTCTCCCAGAGAGCTTCATGAAACAGGAAGCCAGGAGAAGCTAGCAGATGATGCTGTGTCCACCATGTGTCCTTCCAAGTAAGAGTGGAACCCTGACCATGTTCACCATGTGCCTTTCCAGATGAGAGAGAAACTGTGACTGTGTTCGCCATGTGCCTTCTCACTTCAGAGAAAAACCCTGAACTTCATTGGCTTTGTTGAACCAAAGTATCTTTCCCTGGGTGCCTTTGATTGGACATTTCTATAGACTTGTTGTAATCGGGACATTTTCTTGGCCTTAGAACTATAAACTAGCAACTTATTAAATTCCCCTTTTTAAAAGCCATTCCATTTCTAGTACATTGCATTCTGGCAGCTAGCAAACTAGAACAACTATTCTTTACCAATTGAGTGGACTTGGAAGCCTTGTCAAAAAACAATTGGCCAGAGGACTTCCGGGCCAAGATGGCGGCTTAGCAATGTGCATGTTTTAGTTTGTCCTCCAGAACAACTAGTAAATAACCGGAAACAATACATAACAGCTCCTGGGGCCACGTCAGTGACCGGACACACAACGTACCCCAGTCTGGACCAGCTGGACCATCTGCGAGCCCCCCCAGAACCTTGAGTTCCCCAAGCCGAGGTGGCCAGTGCCCCTCCCTCATGGCTGCCTCCCAGAGGGGAAAGGAAAGAGATTTTACCAGCATCAGGGGCTGAGCCCAACCAAATGCCAAGTGTGGAATTAATTAACAAATTCTGACTGCTAAAAATAGGCCCCCAGCACAGGTGAACCTGGTCAAAGTGGAGGTCGTTCATTTTTGCCCCAGCGCCAAGAGGGCAGGGCTGATGGAAAAAGGATAAAAAGAGAAGGAAACAGAGGTTTTTGTGGCTGTGTTTCTACTAAGGCTTGACTGCCTCTGGATACAGTGGCAGGGCTCCTCAGGCTGCAACTGCCCCAGGCATAGGCAGAAACAAACTCGTTTTGAGGGCTTGTCTGGAACCTGTGCCTTCCCCAGGGGAGGGGTGAAGCCCAACTCAGGTGGAATCCCTCAATCAAGGAATTCAGACACCAGGGCTTGGTAATTTGAAGCCATTAAAACCAGCCTACAACCTCTCCTCTGTCTCTACCACGCCCCCAGCCAAAGTTAAAGGTACCGCATCATCTTATGCTGGTGGGACCTGCAGGCAGACAAGCACCACATACTGTGGAGGATAAGAAAAACAGAGCCCAGAGACTTCACAGGAAAGTCTGTCAACCTGCTGGGTCTCGCCCTTGGGGAGAACCGACACAGGTGAATCTTTCCTCCTCATCGGAGGCCAGTTTGATCTGGGAAAATCCAGCTGGGGTCTATAATACCTATGTAGA
>PVIY010017633.1:0-49090 GCA_004026745.1 Myrmecophaga tridactyla | reverse complement strand
ACCCCTTAAAAAGAACATAAATATGCAAGTCAAAGAAGCTCAACAAACTTCAAACAGGCCTTCCCCAAGACACACACTAATCATCTGTGAAATGCTGAAGACAAGCAGAAAATCCTGAAAGTGGCCAAAGGAAAACAATCTACCACATCCAAGGGGAGCCACACAAGACTGAGTTCAGACCACGCAGCTGGCACCACAGAGGCGATCAGCCAGTGGCATGATACATTTAACATCCTGAAAGAGAAAGGCTTTTAGCCTAGAATTCTGTACCCAGCCAAACTGTCCTTCGAAACTGAGGGATAGGTCCACCACGGCGGCCCTCGTGCTGGGGAAGTGATCGCCCAGTGGGGTGCAGTGTCCGGCAGGCTGAGCAGCACACGCTGGTTGGGCCCCAGTTTCGCGGGCACAGACCCACTGGCAGAGGTCCCCCGTGGAGCAGCCCCCTGTGGAGTAGGGCTGAGGGAGGAGGAGACTCGAGTGTGCCATCTCCTGACCAAATGCAGTAAGTGCAAGTTGGCTGCACCAGACAGGGAGGGGAAATCTTGAGGGTGGACGAGCCTCGTGGTTGCCACCTGCTGGGAAGAAGACGTAAATACAGGCAAGCTAGCTAACCCCCTAGCTGTTTAGGTCTTTATTTTTATTTTTATTTATTTTATTTTTTCTGCTTAGTATTTTTTATTTCCCCCTTTTAAGATATTCTTTATATATTTTTTATTAGTAATATAATTGTTCATTATTGTTTTTTGAATTTTTATAGATATTTTATATTTTAACTTATTTTCTCTTTTTTACTTCACACGTTATTTTTATTATTACATTTCATTTATTTTTATTATTACTATTGTTACTTTTCTCTTAAATTTTCTCTCCCGCTGGTGGGCGCCAGGCTGACTTCATTCCCTGTATGTCCTGCGGTGTATCCTTCTGATTCTGGCACCTACTATTGTCAAGGTGTATTTTGCTGTGGTCCCTGTTTTTGTGTTTCATATTTTTATTACATTGTTATTTTACTTTATTATTATTATTCTTTTTTCTTTTCTTTTCTCACTCTTGTGTGTGTGTGTGTGTGTGCATAGGGTAGGAGTTCAGCTTGGGTATTCTGTGTGGAGAGCAGCCATTCTGCCACTGGAGTACCTGTGCACCCCAGCCTACCTTATAATATGCCTTTAAGTTGAATAGTATCCTCGACATGAGATTTAGACCTTGATTTGGTAGAGAATAACTGACAAAATGCAAAAGGAAATATTCAGCAAAACCTAAGTAAATACAAAATTTTAGAAGAATGAGGGAAACCAACTTGCATTATAACCACATCAAGACAATCAAATGCCCCAAACACAATAGAAAATCATAAAGCACGTGAAGATCCAGGCATAAATGGCCAAGCCAAAGGACCAAATCAAAATTCCAGGGGGGACACAGAATATGGAAAATTTATTCAAGGATATTTATAAATAAATAAAGGATTTCAGGAAGATACTAGGAGAGCCTAAAGAAGAATTTGGGAGGTTAAATAGAAAAATGGCATATCTCACAGAAATGAAAAATACAGTAGACCAAATAAAAAATGTTTTGGAAACATATCATAGCAGATTCAAAGAAGCAGAAGGAAGAATCAGTGAGTTAGAAGATAGAAAAATAGAACTACAGCACCCAAAAGAACAGATGGCAAGAAAGATGAAAAAATGCAACTCATTCATAAGGAATTGATGGACAATAAGAGGCACAAAAAATGAAGGTTATTTGAAGATAAAATTGGAGAAAATTTCCCAACATTTATATAAGACACAGATATGCACATCAAAGAGGCCCAGTGAACTCCAAATAGAATAAGTCTGAACAAGGCCTCTCCAAGACACATACCAGTCAGACTGCCAGGCATTGAAGAGAAGCAGAAGGTTCTGAAAGCAGCATGAGAAGAGCTATGCACTACATTCAAGGGAAAACATTCAAACTACTCAACAGGCATCATGGAAGCAAGAAGGCAGTGGTGTGATATTTTTAAGATCCTGAATGAGAAAGGCTTTCAACCAAGAACTCTTTATCCAGCCAAATTATCCTTCAAAATTGAAGGGAAGATTAAAATCTTTAAAGATAAAAAAAGACTGAGAGAACTAGTCAACAAAAGACAAGCCCTACAAGAAATACAAGGAGGCTTAACAGCTAATGAAAAAAGACAGGAGAGGGAGGTCTGGAGGAGGGCACAACATTGAAAAATATGAGTAAAGTTAATTTAAAGGAAGAGAGAGAGATGGAAAATAATATATAGATCTGAGAAATAAAAACTAAAAGGACAAGATGATAGAATCAAGAACTGCTTTTACAGTAATTACTTTGAATGTTAATGTACTACTCACCAATTAAAAGATACAGACTGACAATATGGATCAAAAAATGTAATCCATCTGTATGCTGTTCACAAGAGACACATCTTAGACTCAAGGACACAGTCAGATTGAAAGTGAAAGGATAGAAAAAGATCTTCTATGTAAGCTGTAACCAAAAGAAAGCAGGAGTAGTTATACTAATGTCAGACAAAATAGAGTTTAAATGTAAAGATGTCATAAGAGACAAAGAAGGATAATACATATTAATAAAAGGGACAGTTCACTAGGAAGAAATGACAATCATAAATATGTATGCTCCCAATCAAGGAGCTCCAAAGTACATGAGGCAATATTGGAAAAACTGAAGGGAGCTATAGATATATCAATGGTAATAGTGAGAGACTTCAATACACCACTCTTCACTATAGAGAGAACAACACAGAGGATCAACAAGCAAATAGACAACTTAAACAATAAGATAAATGAATTAGATCTAATAGACATATGTAGATCATTACATCCCAAAACACCAGGAATCACATTGTTCTCTAGTGCACATAGAATATTCTAAAGGATAGATTATATACTGTGACATAACACTTAGTCAATATAAATTTAATAAGATTGAAATTATTCAAAGAGCTGTCTCTGATCACAATGGAATAAAGTTGGAAATTAATAATCGCCAAAAAACCAAAGCTTTCACAATTATATGGATATTAAACAGCAAACTCTTAAATAATCAGTGCATTGAGGAAATTGGTTGAGAAATTAGTAAATATCTGGAGACAAATGTTAATAAGAATACAGCATATTTAAACTTTATGGGATGAGGTAAAGGCAGTGCTGAGATGGAAATTTATTGCCGTAAGTGCTTGTATTAAAAAAACAAGAACGAGCAGAACTGGAGGATTTAACTACTCATCTATAGAATTTAGAAAAAGAACAAACCAACCCCAAAGCAAATAAAAGAAAACAGATAATAAAGGCTAAAGCAGAAATAAGCAAACTGGGTAACAATAAAACAATAGAAAGAATCAACAAGATTAAAAGTTGATTCTTTCAGAAAATTAATAAAATTGATGGGCCACTAGCAAGACTGACAAAGAAAAAGAGAGAGAGGATGCAAATAAACAAAATCAGAAATGAGAAGGGGTGTGTTATGACAGACCCTGAAGAAATGAAAGAAAACATGAGGATACTATGAACAACTATATGCCAACAAAGACAACTTAGATGAAATGAACAAATTCCTGGAAACACACAAACAAGCTACAATGACTCAGGAGGAAATAGAAGATCTCAATAAATCAATCACAAGTAAAGATATTCAATCAGTCATAAAAAAATCTTCCTACAAAGAAAAACCCAGGGCCAGTTGGCCTCACAGGGGAATTTTATCAAACATTCACAAAATAACTAACACCAATCCTGTGCGAACTTTTCCAAAATACTGAGGGAAAAGGAATACTACCTAATTTTATGAAGCTACTATCATTTGTTCTAGTCTCAATCTGTGGTGGGCCCCAGAAAAGCCATGTCCTTTAATCCTCATTAATCATTGCTGAGTGGAAACTTGATTCGATTATCTCCAGGGAGCTGTGACTCACTCAATTGTGGGTATTTACCTTGCATTAGAGGGAGATGTGACTACAACCATTTCATGGGGATCTTGACTAGTTTACTGGAATCCTTCAAAAGAGGAAGCATTTGGGAGAAAGCTTCAGAATAATGAGAGAATAACAAGAGCCAGAGCCCATGCAACCAGAGACCTTTGGAAATGGAGAAGGAATATGCCCCCAGGAGAGCATCATGAAACAAGAGGCCTGGAGATAAAGCTATCAGATATCACCATGTTTGCCATGTGCCTTTGCAGTTGAGAGAGGAACCCTTATCTTCATCAGCCTTCTTGAACCAAGGTATATTATCCTGATGCCTTAAGTTGGACATTTTTATACATTTTCACCACCTAGAACTATAAACTTGCAAGTCAAAAAATTCTCCCTTTTAAAAACTGTTCTGATTCTTGTATATTGCATTCTGGCAGCTAGAAAACTAAAATATCATTTTAATATCAAAACCTGATTAACATACTATAAGAAAGGAAAACTACAGGCCAATCTCTCTAATGAACATAGATGCAGAAATTCTCAAAAAAAATTAGCAAATCAAATCCAATAACACATTAAAAGAATTATACACCATGACTCGGTGGGGTTGATACCAGGAATGCAAGGATGGTTCAATGCAAGAAAATCAATTAATTTAATACACCACATTAAGAAATCGAAAAGGAAAAAGCACATGATCTCGATTGATGTTATAAAAGAATTTGACAAAATTCAACATCCTTTTCTGATAAAAACACTTCAAAAGATAGGAATCAAATGTAACTTCCTCAATATGATGAAGGGCATATATGAAAAACTGATAGCCAGCATCATACTCAATGGAGAAAGACTGAAAGCAGTCCCCCTAAGATCAGGTGCAAGAAAAGGATACCCTCTGCAATCACTATTATTCATCATTGTGCTAGAAGTTCTAGCTAAAGCAATCAGGCAGGACAACAAAATAAGACGCATCCAAATTGGAAAGGAAGAAGTACAACTTTTATTGTTTGCAGATGACATGATAGTATATTTGGAAAAGCCTGAGAAAACTACAACAAAGTTACTTGAACTAATAAACAAATTCAGCAAGGTGGAAGTATATAAAATTAATGTGCAAAAATCAATAACATTTCTATACACAAGCAATGACCTAACTGAGGAGTCAGTTAAGGAAAAATTCCATTCAAAATAGCAACTAAAAGAATCAAGTATCAAAGAATGATACTAACTAGGGACGTAATGGGCTTGTACATAGAAAACTACATAACATTGCTAAAAGAAATCAAAGAATATCTTTAAAAAAGCGGAAAGACATTCCCTCCTCATGGACAGGAAGGTTAAATATAATTAAGATGTCAATTCTACCCCAATTGATCTACAGATTCAATGAAGTATCAACCAAAGTTCCAACAACTTACTTTGAAGACTTGGAAAAGCTAGTTGCTAAATTCATCTGGAAGAGAAAGAGACCCCAAATAGCTGAAAGCATCTTAAAAATGAAGTAGAAAATAGAGGATTAACACTTCCTGGCTTTAAAACTTATTATAAATCCATAGTGGTCAATACAGCATGGTGCTGGCACAAAGATAGAAATCTGGCCAATGGAAACAAATTTAGAATGCAGAAATAGACCACCAATCTATGGTGAACTGATTTTTGACAAGAGCCCCAAATCTACTGAACTAGGAAAAAATAGTCTTTTCAGTAAAGAGGCATGGGAGAACAGAATATAAATAGCCAAAAGAGTGAAAGAGGACCCTTACCTTACACCCTATACAAAAACTAACTCAAAGTGGATCAAACACCTAAGAACTAGCACCATACAGCTTCTATAGGAAACTGTAGGGAAACATCTTCAAGAGCTAGTAATAGGTAGCTTCCTAAACTTTACACCCAAAGCACAAGCAACACAAATAAAAATAGGTATATGTGAACTCCTAAACATCAAGTGCTTCTGCACCTCAAAAGATTCTGTCAAAAGGTGAAGATGCAGGCAACTTAATGGGAGACATTGTCTATATTTTAGAACCGCACCTACTCTTTGAGACCAAAGGAAGAAAGGTTTCTTTTGTTAGGAACCTATATTTTCTGTAGTATATAATCTAACTCGACCTATTTAGATCACTCATTTGAACAACTGAAACCCAGGAAGCCCAAAATAAGAATGAGGGCCTTTAATCCTGTATAGCTTAATATAATGCCTGGATACATTGTAGAATACATTAAGCAGATAATCAGAAAGTATTGGCAAAGTTGCATGATGGGAGAAAAAAATATGGAACTATTAAACTTTACCATTAGGGAAACCTTAGGGATCCCCAAACCAATAGGCCAAGCCCTTGATCTTGAGGCTTACTCTTGTGAAGCTTATGTAGGTAGTGGAGAAACTTAACCCACATATAGGTATGCCTGAGTTACTTCTGGAGGACCTCTGTTGTTGCTCAGATGTGGCCTCACTCTCTCTAAGCCCAGGTCTGCAAGTGAAATCTTTGCCCTCCCCCCTATGTGGGACATGAAAACCACGGTGAAAATCTCCCTGGAAGCATGGGAGATGAGTCCCAGGGATGAGTCTGGCCCTGGCACTGTGGGATCAACAATTCCATCCTGACCAAAAGGGGGAAAAGAAGTGTAACTAATAAAGTATCAGTGACTGAAAGAACTCAAATAGAGTTGAGAGGCTACTCTAGAGGTCACTCTTATGCAAGCTTCAGTTAAACATTGCCGCCTATCATAATTGCCAAGCCCCAACCAAAGCCATTGCTGCTAATCCTAAAGAACACTTTGGGCAATATATAAGATTCTACAAAACCCATCCTGGTGGAAGTGGGCTACACCTTAACTGAAGTAGCCTCATCAAAATATCCTCCCATTGTAGCAGGATTGGAGGAGGTGACCAGTGCTTTTACCAAGGAATCATGAAAAGCTGTTGCAACTGAGAGGATATAAGTGTAAATAACAGTGAGTGAGACCTATTCCATCAGTAAAGTCAATAACTGATCCCTTTATAATTTGGAATGTTCCCAATGGGAATGGAGTGAGGGGCTCACAGGAGATGGGTATGTCATTTATTTGTAAAATTGTAAGCTGTGATTTTCTGCCAAGATTGCCTTGAAGCAATGTTAGTAACAAGCTAACATTTAAGTGAATATGTCATGACCTGTTCTAAGCATTTTAAAATATTAATTTTTTTTTTTACTTTTTTAGGGCTTGTGCATGGGCTAGGGCTTAAACCTGGCTCTCCCACATGACAGTGAGCATTCTACCACTGAACCACTCATACACTTCCAATATCACTTATGAATTCACTGAATTGGACACTGTCACAATCAATTCACTTTCCAAAGAGTAAATGAAGGGACAGACAGGATAAGTAAGTTGCCCAAAGTGGGTCATGTGGGACAGATCTGGCATTGAAGCCAAGGTAATGCAGCTGATATCACTGAATAGTGAAACATAATGCCAGGAAAAGCTTTCCTAGCTATTCCCACGAGGACCCTTGAAAGTTCCAGGCATGACTTGGGTGGTCCAGCTATTTTCAGTTACACTCGGAGGCTGAATATTTCAAATCCCTCTGTTACATCAATAGAAGTGATCTTTTACATATTTTTCATCTTTTTAAAATTATTCATCTTATAGAGGTAAATACTCCACTTATACAAATTCTTTATACCCTTCAGTTCCAAAATATGTATACATGTTTATTATGCACATATTTATACAAATAAATACACATATTTATACATTTATTAATTTTGTTATTGATTTATACACACACATATATACAAATACATACATATAATATATATTAAATTTTTCAATTTCCAACATTATTGTTCCGTGCCAGCTCTATGCAGTGCTCTATTAAATAAGCTATGAAGTTCAAATACCAAGAACCATCTTGAGGCTTCAAACCATGAGGAAGAGCACAGAGCTGGTCTCTGAATTAGACTGCAAATACCTCACACTTCATGATTAGCCAACTCCAAAAAGGCTCAGCTCTGAAAGAAGCAGTGGCATCTTGAAAATCCATTCATATTGTACATTCAATATATTCTGTGCATTATGGTGCATGCAGTTGCTCCTGTTTTGGAAAATGGAAATATCTTTGGAAAAATCTACCCTTCTTTCTTTCTTTTATTTTCTGATCTAAAAATGTGACATTTGTGTGTATGAAATCATAGCTAGCATCTTCTCTTCCCTGACCTCTTACTCAGTGACCTGCAAAGAACATTGTTTCATGACAAACACTCTGGATTTTTTCCTAGGGCCTTTCAGAGTCCCAGATTCCAGATCATAGGGTCTCCACATTTTCCCCACCGTCAACTCGCAACCTCCTACCCCAGGGCTTTTCTCCAACTCAGAGAGTAAAGATCTGTGAGTAGAAGTATATAGGAGGGCTTTTCCAGGATGAGTTAGCAACATTAGGGGATAGGAAAACACTCAGCGGTTGGGAAATCCAGTCCCTCATTTCTCCTACCCAGAAAAATCTACCAAACCGCTATGTGTAGGGAGACATTTTACTTTGTTTTCCATGGGAGTGGTCAAGTCAAAGGGTTACTATCACATTATCTTGGTAACCTGGAGTCCATGGTTAAAAGGTAGGATGGAGAGATGGGGACCAAAGAACATGGGGGCATGAATTTTATGTCAGCCATGTGTTATGGACTCAGCAAATTCCTGCTGCAAAAATGCTATACCTACAGATTTTGATAATTAATCTTCAGGTTAAATGATTCATTCCTACTATCCCAGGGGCTTCCCATTGGAAATAGTCTAATTTCGCTCACCAACAACAGTTACATAGAGAACTGATTTAATTTGCCTTGACAATGCTATGAAGAGGAAAATGTAAAAACATGGATGAACACTACACATCATAAGTCTGATGTAAGTACTGTGGCACAATATCTCAAGGGGAGACCTATATGGCAAATTGTTACCCTGAGACATGCTCACAGGGTTTTTAAAATTCAGAACAGACATACAAGAGTTAAAAGAGAGCACTGGTACTATTCTGAGCTCTTTAATTGGTTCCCACCCAAACCTCATAGTAGTCCTCTGAGTCAGGTTGTTTTCCTTCTCTTTATATATGGATGGTGACAGAGATGCAGAGAGAGCTGAAGACACAGTCCAGATACCGTGTCAGGTAGACACCAATATTCAGGCACTTGATTACACCTTGTAGGACTACGAGGAGTTTGAGGTGGATTAGACACTATGATATAAAGTCTTTCAGGAATATCATCTTTTTTTTTCTCAGCATAGAACAAGCTATGCAATTCTAATTGTTCATAGTTCACTCCTTGGGAAAATGTTTACATGTCATAAAAGCAGCAAACATAATGTTCTAGTTTGCTAGCTGCTGGAATGCAATGTACCAGAAACAGAATGGCTTTTAAAAAGGGGAATTTAATAAGTTGCTTGTTTACAGTTCTAAGGCCCAGAAAATGTCCCAATTAAAACAAGACTATATAAATGTCCAATCAAAGGCATCCAGGGAAAGATACCTTGGTTCAAGAAGGCCAATGAAGTTCAGGGATTCTCTCTCAAGTGAGAAGGCACATGGCGAACACAGTCACAGTTTCTCTCTTGGCTGGAAATGTATGTGGTGAACACAGTGTCTTCTGCTAGCTTTCTCTCCTGGCTTCCTGTTTCATGAAGCTCTGGGAGGCATCTCCTTTTCATCTCCAAAGGTCACTGACTAGTGGGCTCTCTGCTTCTCATGGCTATGTTGTTCCTCTCTGGCTCTCTCTAAATCTCTCTCATTCATCAAAATGTTTCCTTCTCTATAGGACTCCAGAAATTTATCAAGACTCACCCAAATGAGTGGAGACATGTCATCACCTAATCCAGTTTAACAACTGCTCTTGATTAAGTCACATCTCCAGGGAGATGATCTGATTACAATTTCAAACATACAATATTGAATAGGGATTATTCTGCCTTTATAAAATGGGATTTAGATTAAAACATGGCTTTTCTAGGGAGCATACATCCTTTCAAACCAGCACACATCATAAATTCACAAGAATGAAAAACAAAAGAGATTTCTTTACTTACATCCTGAAACCCCTCTGATCCCCATTCTAGTGAGTATCTGGCAGGGGTTCCATGGATCAGGTTCCAAGGAGTAGGCTGTGGAGGAGGGACTTCAGTCACCCCTCTTTATGAATTAAGCAGCCCCCTGCCAAGCTATTTTGCCCCCTGAACTCTCTGTACCCTGAACTGGGAATATGGGATTGGGCCTGCCATGCTTCCAGGTGACAATGAGATCCTGGACAGACCACCTAACTCAACAAATTCATCAACAAAACTGTGGATATCTCTTAACTGGACAGGGCAGAAAGTTGGTTCAATGGAGACAGGAAGGACTCTGGCTAAGCGGGGCCAATGCAGGGAGTCCCATGGGAGGTCACAGATACCCTTTGTGATGCATCAGGAGTTTTATCCTGGAATTGTCCAGACAGGTGGGGATGGGGGCAAAAGCATGATGTGGACAGGGGAGTGAGGTCATAGAGAGGGGACTCTAGAGCTCTTGCTCCTTCTGCAGGACCTTCTTTCTGGACCTTCAGTAACAACTGTGCTGAGGAGTCCACTTCACCCAGGATCAGTCTCTGGACATTGAACAGTCTGAACACTCTCAGTTATTCGGTCATTGAGGGAGAAGCACATTTTCACAATGAAGCAGAGCCCAAAGCTTCCTGGCTTTGGACCGCCGGCCAGCAGAAGGAATGTGAAAATGCCTTTTCTGACCAAACAGAGCCAGAAATAGCTCCTGGTTCATCCCCACCAGCCGCCACAACCACAGGAAGGACAAGTTCCTCCTGTGCGACCACAGAGGTGGTGCCCATCACTCTGGGAGTTCTTGGGCCCCATCCACATGAATAAATAGCTTCCTGTTCATTCCTGAGACTGAGGCGGGGACTTTGGGCTCTGTGTGGACTGTTTCCACACAGACCCCAAATCATTCAGTACACCAAAGACATAGTGCTATTAATAGAATAATGAAACGTTTCCTACTTAATAACATTCAGACTCTTAAAGGCTGATTGTTTCAAATTTTTGGTTGAATTGCATTTAGGTAGATTTAGTCTCTGAGTACTTTCATGCCATGGTAGTGACATGGATGTTTTATTTTTATTTCACAAAATTGTAAAATCTTTAATTTTCATATTTGCATTATATGGGAAGACAAACTATAATGTTTATGAGATTTTTTTGCAACTCAGGTATCATGGAAAGAAATATAATTGCATATTTTATAATAGAAAGTCCACTACTCAATATGAAGAAAGGAATAATAGCCCAGGCATCTGATCTGGAGAAAAAAAAATAAAGGTAGAATACAGATGACTTTTTAAAAATAATCTTGAAAATTTCTGTTAGAACATTTGTTCATTGTAAACATTTCTTTGAAGAAATGCATTAAGACTAAAAACTTTATATAATCGATATATGTTGGTTTTCTTTTGCCAATAATATGTTTGTAGACTTAGAAAATGCAAAATTCTATAGTTTAAAAGCAAAACTAAAATTAATCAGACAACTGGGTAAAATGGCTATATACAAAAATAATAGTTTTTGTCCACATTAGTGACAGACCAGAGAACAACTAACAACAACTAGAAATAGAAGTTGAAGGAAATGATCTGTTGACAATAGCAACATAATAAAATAAATTTAACAAGAAAAGTCCTATGTGAAGAAAACCATAACATATTATTGGATGACATAAACAGCATTCTGAATGAGTGAAAAGACATACCATGTTCTTGATAATCATGTACCATTGATGTTCATCATCCCAGAAATCGTTTTTTAAAGGGAATGATTTCCAATTAATGCCCTACTAGGGTTTTGGGGGATGTTGGAAGATGAACATGGGTGTTTTTAAAGTATTATTCTGAAATAATATCAAAAATTTCAAGAGTGGGTACAAAGAATTCCTGATTCCTTTACTAAGTTTCTCCAGCTGTTATAATTTTACCATATTTGGTCACTAACAAACATTTCAGAAAAATATTCCATTATATATATACTTTTTTGCATGGCAAGTCACCAGAAATTGAACCCAGGTCTTCAGCATGGCAGGCAAGAATTCTGCCACTGAGCCACTGTCACACTGACTCCATTATATTTATCTACAAAACAAAGACATACTCCCAGAAAACCTCGAATCAGAAATCAACTTTGCTTCAATTCTATAAACCCACTCACAGACCTCTTCAACTTTTACCCACTGTTCCACCCATCATGAACTGTCTCAAAAATATCTGTTTTTTCCATTTAACTTCAATATGGAGCTCCTTCTGAGGTTTTTCATTTTCACATCTTTGACAAGTTTAAGGAGCACATATGACTGCAACCTGCATCTACTCAGTGTTCCCCTTTGAGATTTAGGCCCTACATTTCCAGTAGAAATCTAGCTTGAAGCTATGCTTTACTCACTGAAGACTATCAAGAATGATCAGAGATCTACTTTCCTCACCCACTGGCGATGTGAACTTGATAACTTGTTGAAATTTCTTCAAGTTCCTCCATATGCAAAAACATGCTTTCACTTTGTATTGTAATGACATTTTATGAAGACATATTTTGAGATTATTTCAATACTGTGGTCTCCATTCATTCTCCACCCACCATTCTTTCAACCTAGTCAGCCACCCCTCAAATGGCTGCCAACTAGTCATTTTTTTTCAATTTTCAATAGCACTCCTATATTTTATTTGGCTTTCTGCCTTACAAAAGGACTTGCTCACTGGCTGTGTTACAGCACATGAATAGTATTCATGTATTCTATTTTATTCAATGCGTTCTCATCTGTTATTTATTTTAATGCTCAAATTGTACCAGATTGCATTAGTGGGATCTCCTGCAAGATATTCAAGTAAGGCTCCAAGTAAGTCACCTGTCCTTAGTCTAGGTGGGATTCAAGGAGAGAGGATTAAATTATACCTGATTTCATTTTCCAAATTACATCCTATGATACAGGTGTCATTTTTCATTAAGGCTTGTAGGCATCCATCTTTGAATATTTTAAATTCACCAATACCCTTCTATTATTTTCTCAATGTACCTCTTTAGTCCTTATGTCATTGCAATCTAAACCTAAAGGGCATGCTTGGACACAGTTATCTCATCATGTCATTCTTTAAATTTGTCAATACATGCACACTGTTCTTAGAACAAGGGCTTACAATTGTCTTCAGACCCTGAATTCTTGCCTCTGTCACTCTTTGCCATCCAGTCCACTCTAATTGCCTGCCATCCATTCTATTCTCAGTTTCTGCAAAGAGCAGTCTATTGTTGCTGGGATTTTGTACATTTTCCCATTAAACCAGTTTGTATACCAAGAAAATTTTCTAGGATTGTGCCCAACTGAATACTTCAGGTTTCACCAAACTTATCTGTTCTTTCCAAGAAGATTTTCCCACCTCAAAAATGAAGTCCTTTCATACCATGTACACAAGTTAACATGGTCACTTTTTACCTTTAAATGATCTTTTGTAAACTAAACTTAAACACATAGGGCAGACAATTGAATATATTGTCTGTCTGTATATTTGCATTGACTAATAAAGACTTGATTCAAAGCAATTATTCTCTTTAAAATGTTGCATAATAGCTAAGTTAGAAAGACAAATGGTAACATAAAACTAAGTAATATAAAAAGTAGAATGCATGATTACCTAAAATGCCTGCTTTTAAAAATGTTCATTCTTTTAACAAATGAATTTTTAAGAGTAAATATTATAAAGTAGACAAGGTGTTTCTAGGAACTGACCCATGTTGTCAAAGTTATCTAACCTGTTGGGGCAGAAATGTTTAAAGTGTTTTCTTAAAACCCATTTTATTTCTGTAAGGTTGTTAGGAATGTAACCACTTTTGTTACTAACTTTAGTGAATTGTTTCTTCTCTCTTTTATTCTTTGTCTAGCTATAAGATTTTAGGATTTTCAATTTTGTTGATCTTTTCAAAGACCAACTTTTAGTTGTGTTGATTCTATTGTTTTTCAATTCAAAAGTTGTGTTGATTCTATTGTTTTTCAATTCTCTAATTCATCTCTGATCTAATCTTTATTTCCTTCCTTCTGCCAAATATTTCCCTAAGGTGTAAATTCTGGTATCAATTTAAAATTGTTATTCTTTTTAACTACATGTGTTTATGGCTAAATTTCTCTATTAGCAAGGTTTTCAGTGCATCCTATAAATTATGTTGCATATTCATTTTTGTATATCACAAAGTGTTTTCTAATATTCCTCATGATTTCACCTGTGACCCTTTGGTTGATTGAGTGTGTTGTTCAATTTCTGTATATTTGTGGAGATTCCCACTTTCCCTTCTGTTATTGATTTCTGATTTCATTTTACTTCAGTCAAAGAAGATACTGATGTTTTCAGTGTTTTTATATATTTTATAGGGTAACATATGCTCTGCTCTGGGAATGTTCCACCTGGACTTCAGAAGAATGAATATTCTGGTGGAACTAGCTGGTTTAGAGTGCTTGTTCAAGTCCTTTATTTCTTTATCAATCATCTAATTTTTCTATTTGTTTGTGAAATTGGAAATTGAACTGTTCAACTATTATGGTAGAACTATCTACTGTAATAGAGAGTTGTTTGTTTATTCAAATAGACATATATTTATTTTTTCCTCCATTTGCTTTTATGCTTTGTTATTCCTTGCATATAAGTTTATAATTATTACATGTTCTTGATAGGTTGACACTTTCATATACATATACATAATAGTTTTTTGTGTGTGTGTGCTCTCAGTTCAATTTTATCGGTCTATTTGTCTGTCCTTGTGCCAGTACCATGCTGTTTGACCACTGTAACTTTGTAATATATTTTAAGATCAGAAAATGTGAGTCCTCTAACTCTGCTCCTTTTTAAGGTAGTTTTGACTACCCTTGCCCTTCCAAATAAATATAATGATTGACTTCTCCACTTCTGCAAAGAATGCTGTTGGAATTTTGATTGGGATTGCATTGAATTTGTTAATTGCTTTGGGTAGAATCGATGTCTTGACAATATTTAGTCTTCTAATCCATAAGCATGAAATATCCTTCCATTTATTTAGGTCTTATTTGATCTCTTTTAGCAATGTTTTGTAATTTTCCATGTATAAGTCCCTTACATCCTTGGTTAAATTTTTCCTCAATATTCGTTTCTTTTAATTGCTATTGCAAATAGTTTGGATTTATTTTTTTTTTGCAAATATGGTTGTTTTAATTTTGTCTATTATTCTAGAGTGCCTATTTAATTTCTTAGGTACTATTTGCATGCAGTATCTCAGTACTGTTTTCCATTCCTTTGTTTTCAACCTTTCTGGGGATTTGGATCTAAAGTGGTTTCTTACAGGCAATAAATGGTTGCATCAAGTTTTATCCAATCCATTATGTGAAGCTCTTTTCTAATTAACTAAATACTTTAAATGAAAATTTATTGAAAAAATAATGAGAACAGAGCTTGGCATAATAGATAAAATTACTTACAATGAAAGACTTAAAACTTCTATTTTATTTCTTTTTTATATGTATTTATTATTAAATCCTCCATTAATTTATAGTGTGCCATTTTAATTCCCTTCTCATTTCACTTTGTTTTTTAACATTACTGAAATAATTTCTAAATTACAGGGTGCTCTAGTTTGCTAGCTGCTGGGATGCAATATACCAGAAACAACATGGCTTTTCAGATGAGGAATTTAATGAGTTAAAGTTTACAGTTCTAATGCAATGAAAATGTCCCAATTAAAGCAAGTCTATAAAAGTGTCCAAATTAAATCACCAACAAGAGGTTACCTTCACTTAAGAAAGGTCTGTGAAGTTCAGGTTTCTCTCTCAACTGGAAAGGCACATGGCAAACATGGCAAAGCTGCTAGCTATCTCTCCAGGCTTCTTGTTTCATGAAGCTCTCCTGGGGGCATTTTCCTTCACCTCCCAAAGGACTCTGGCTGGTTATCTATCAGCCTCACTGGCTTTGCTGTGGTTCTCCTGCTCTTTCCTTGTTCTCCAGCTTTCTTCAAAATGCTTCCTCTTTTAAAGAATTCCAATAAACTAATCAAGACCCAACCAGAATGGCAAATCTCCATGGAGATAATCTGTCAAATTTCCAACATACAGTGCTGAATAGGGTTTAAATAAATAACTGCCTCCACAAGATTGGATTAGGATTGAAAAGGCATGGCTTTTCTAGGAAGCATAAATCCTTTCAAACTGGCACACAGGTCAAATGCAAAAAATAAAGAATACCAACATACACCCCTGCTACTTACACCGATTTAGCATTTTTTATATTTCATCACATTTGCCATTCCTTCTTTCTTCCTTAATGTCTTTCTCCTTCCTAAACATTTGAGAGTAGGCTGGATACACCATTGTCTTTCCACACAATACTTCTATGTAAATATCCTTGGAACTAGGATAATCACTAATAAAACTGCCTTATGTAGAATTAACAAGTTAAACACATTCAATACTTTTTCAAGGCATATTCTTTGCTCCAATTTTTCCATATTTCCAAGAAGGTCTTTTCAAGTCTTTTTTCCATTATTAGATCCCATCTAGGTATATGTGTTGTATTTAATTGTCCTTGATTCTTTTGTTACTTTTTTTTTAATTGTAGAAACATATATACAACACACATTTTCCCATATTAAATACTCTTAAGAATAACATTCACTGAGATTACTTATATAGACAGTGTTGAACTGTGCTCATCACCATCCATTTCCAGAACTTTCACCTTTAACCTAAACAGAAACCCTGTATCCCTTGTGCTTTAACTCACTGTTGCCCATCTATCCTGCACCAGGTAAGTTCTAATCTATTTTCTGTCTCTGAACTTGCTTATTTCAGTTACTTCAAATGGGTGAAATCATACAATGTGTCTCTAGGTGCCTGACATTTCATACAATGTGATATCTTCTAGTTCAACCATGTTGTAGAATGTGTCGGGACTTCATTCATTCTACACCTGAATAATATTCCATTGCATGTATATACAACACATTTTATCTTTTCTGTTGATGCATACTTGGGTTGCGTCCATCTTTTGGCTATAATAAAAACATTTCTGTAAGTACTGCTGTACAGCTATCTGTTTGAGTTCCCCATTCTTTGGGGACTATACCTATAAGTAGAATGCCAGGTCAGATGATAGTTGCATGTTTAACTATTTGAGAAACCTCCAAACTCATCCACACAGTGGCTGCATCATTTTATATTTCCACCAGAAATGTACAAGGGTTTCTAATTCACTGCACTGTTGAGTATTTATTACGTTTTTATTTTAATAGTAGCCATCCTCATGAATGTGAAGTACTGCATGCCATGTGATTTTTAGAAACTTGTTCTTGTCCTACCAATTAAACTACTCACAATTTCCCATTTAACCACTTTCAAGTGAACATTTCAATTGGCTCAATTACATTCATGATATTGTGCTACCATCACTGGTGTCCATTATCCCAACTCCTTCATCACCATCAAACAATAATTCCTTCTCCCTCTATACCCTTCCAGACTTTGGTAACCTAACATAATATGGTAACACAGAAACCTTTGGTCAGTATGAAATTTCCTCCCTTTAGTTATTTTGTACAAACAAGCTCATACAATATTTTTCATTTTGTGTCTGGCTTATTTTACCCAACATGTTATCTTCATGATTCACACATGTTATAGTATGTATCAGAGCTTCATTCACTTTCACAGATGAATAATATTCCATTGCATATATAGCACTTTTTAAAACAGTTTTTATTTATACACCATACAGTTGATTCTAAGGTAATAATCAATGGCTCTTGGTATAGTCACATAGTTATGCACTCATCATCACTATCAATATGAGAACATTCTCATTTCTTCAAAAAAATACCAAACTCCTTATATCCTCCTATTACTGACAGTTAGCTTTGGCATGGTGACTTTGTTACAGTTAATGAAAGAATATTGTTACAGTGTAACTGTTAACTATAGACCTTAGTTTGTATTAATTTAATTTTTAATTTTTTAAACTTTTTATTATATATATATATAAAATAAAATATATATATGCACAAAGTAAAGAAAGACAAAAGCAATAGTTTTCAAAGCACTCTTCAACAAGTAGTTACAGGACAGATCCCAGAGTTTGTCATTGGCTAGCATACCACCATTTCAGATTTTTCCCTCTAGCTTCTCCAGAGCATTTATATACCACTTTTTGTTTACTCATTTGTCTATTAATGGACATGAGTTGCGTCCACCTTTTATCTCCTTTGAACAATGCTGCCATAAAAACTTGTATACCAGGGCCACGGTGGCTCAGCAGGCAAGAATGCTTGCCTGCCATGCCAGAGGACCCGGGTTCGATTCCTGGTGCCTGCCTATGTTAAAAAAAAAAAAATTGGTATACCATATTTATCAATGTCCCTGCCTTCAGTTCTTTTGAGTATATACCAAGAAGTGGGAGTGCTAGTTCATATGGGAATTCAATTTTTAATTTTGTGTAGAATTGCAAACTGGTTTCTACAGTGTCTACCATTTTACAGTGCCATTAGAGAAATAGAGAACTTGAATAATATGTACCAAGTGGATGTGGCAGACATACATAGTTGTATATAACATAAAGAAAGGGAGAGTGTGAGAAATATGTAACAAAAATATATTTGAAAACAAAAGAGTAAATACTTTTCTCAAGTGCACAAAGATCATTCTTATATTATATCCGAACATATTGGAATACAAGTCTCAATATTTTATCTCCTGATAAAATACTTAATTGTTCTTTGTCTTTTAAGACTATATTTCTTATTGAGTAAGTTAAGTCAATTTTTGTGTCTCAGGGAAAATGTCCATTTCATCTGTTACCTAATTTATTAGCATAGAATCATTCTTAATGACCTCTTACAATCACTTTTATTTCTGCAAAGTCAGCAACAATATTTTTGTCAGTTTATTCCTCTCTCTGTTTCTTTACCAATCTATCTAATATTTGTCCTAAATCTGGGTATTTTGTATTTTCCTTTCCATTCATCTTAAGTTATTTCCAAATTTCCTGGTGATTTCATCTTTGTCACATTGGTGTCTTATGAGTATATTGTTTAATGTCCACATATTTGTAAATTTTCATATTCTCTTGTTAGTGATCATTAGTTTCATTTCATTTTGTTCAGATAATGTCCTTTATATGAGTTCAATCTTTTAAAATTTATTGAAGCAATGACAGAAAACACACTCTTTTTCCCTCGTCTTTCTTCCCAGTGACCAAGTCTTACAGAAAAGCAAAGACTTTTAAAATGCTAGAGGGGGTCATGCTCAGGTCTGCTTAGAGAAGCAGCTTGTTGAAGGCTGCTCTGAACAATAAACCACCTTAGGATGGAGACTCTGGACTGAAGAATGCCGCGGAGTCCAGGTGTCCTGAAGCTGCCTGGCACAGGTCCCCTCCTGCCAGGGTCACGGGGCAGTGCAGGGGTTTCCTGGGGGTCAGCTCCCCCTCTGCTGTAGAGCTCCAGGGTCCATGCCTTCTCAAGGCCCTAAACTTCGAGCCAGACGAAGGAGCAGGAGAGAGGGGACCGAGCGCTGCCACCACACTTCCCGGTGAGCTCCTGCCACTTTTCATTGGAATCACTCCTTTGTCTCCAGACAGGCTCATCTTCCAGAAAGGGCATTCGAGTCCCAGAAATGCGTACAGTCTGCGCCCAGGCTCACCCAGCTCTGCTGCTGGCATTTCCCAGGACGCCGAACCCCGCGACCACAAGCACCACCAGCAGTGCTGAGCCACCAGGGAAAGGCAGCGAGACCCGGGGAGGTAGGCGGTGAAAGTGAAAGAGCTTTGGGAATGCAGCACCTTCCACCGGGGCCTGTACGGGGGTGTCGCTGCCCGCTCCCACAGCGGCCTGCAGGGGCCGTCCCATTGAAGAGAGCCCCAAGCTGGACCAGAACTGGGTAGGGGGAGCAAGGCAAGGGTTCTGGAGCCTTTCCTGACACTCCCCCAGGGGAGGTCACCAGCTGTGCCCTCTGTCCAAGGCCTGGCCGCTCCTCAGATGCCACCAGGGCCTCAGAGCCAGTGCACTCAGCTATTGCTGGCCTTTGATGTGGCACCTGCCCTCACCCAAAATGACAGAAAGCAGGGAGCTGAGAGAGCTGCATCACCTGGCAGGCTCTAACCATGCAGCCTGAAGACCCCTGCCGGCCCACCACACCTGGAAGACCCCCATGGCCTCCTCCTTCCCCTCAGCCCTCATGCCCAGACTCCCTGGGACACTCAGGCTGGCGCCCCTCCCCCTCCCCAACTGCTGGCCCCTGGGCATCAGCACCACCATGCAGCAGAAAGTCACCCTGCTGTGCCCAACTCAGCCTCTGCCAATGACCCTGCCAAGGCCCGCCAGAGGGTCCCGCCATGCGCCTGTGGGTGCACCACCTCAGCCGTGGCCCTGGCTGCTGCAGGTATGCCCTGCATTCGTCCGTGGCCATGCTGTCGTCCCACCTGCACAGCCTCCCCCGAGCCATGCCTGCCTTGGCCCCAGGACATGATGGCCTGAGAGGGCTTGCCGGAGGCTCCTCACCCAGCCCAGTGCCCTGACTGCTACCCCCTGTGCATCTGGATGGGGTCCCGACTACACTCCGGCCAGTCACCCCAGTTCTGCCGAGGCCACAGTGGCAACCGCTGCGCCCTAACACTGCCTCTCCTCCACCTGTGCTGTCTTCATCTGAGGCTCACGCCCTGAGGTTCCAATGGTGCCTCTACCCACATGCCAAGGTGAGGTCCACAGGGCGTGACCCCCATGGCAGCCCCTGGGGATCTGGGGTGTGTACAAGGGGGGGAGAGGAAACGAGCCTTCAAAGATGGCATGGGGCCCTGGCACCCTGGCAGCAAGGACAAGTGAGGCCTCGAGGGTATCTGGGAGCTGGGGGACAGGTACCCACAGATGGGGTGCCCAGACCACCTGCCAGGTGAGCCCCTGTGCAGCACAGGACAAGGGGGCAGACAAAGGCGCAGGGCCCAGACATGAGGCACTCACTGGGGTCTGTAAGCAATTCACTCCCAAACAGGTTCAGGAGGAAAGTAACTGTGTGTGCATGTGTGCACACACGTTTGTATGTGGAGAGAGAGAGACACAAGTACAGGCAGTCAGCAAGGGCAACTGAGAATGAGAGGCGGAAGCCAGGGCTTGAGGGTGACGGCGGGGAGCCTGGTGAAGAGAGAACGATGATACCATGTTGTCTTTGTACTTTTCCTTAAGACTGAAATGTTTTAAAATTGGACATGGAAAAAAACCTGTCCAAGGGTATTTTCTTAAATCAATGCTGTGGTACTTAGGTTCAGGTGTCAACCTGGCCAGGTGAGGGGGGCCTAGTTCTGTGGCTGTGGACATGAGCCAATGGTATGTGACGCTCATCTGCTGCTGATTACATCTGCAGTCATTAGGAGGCAGATACCATGTGATTTCATCATTATGGCTCTGATAAAGCCACCACTGTTTTGGAGCAGCTAGAAGGAAAAATCTGAGATGAGGGCATGATAGCCCATGACAAACTCTGGGACCTGTCCTGTAGCTGCTTTTGTTGAAGTGTGCTTTGAAATTACTGCTTTTTATTTCTTTGCTTTGTATATATATATATATATATATATATATATATATATATATATGTTATATTTTACATCAAAAGAAGATAAAAAAAATAACTATAGACAGCTATAGTAACATTAGGTGAATTAAATCCCTGAAATCAAAAATTTGAAAATGTTTCTAACAAAGTCACAACTATAGCAAAGTTCATATCAGTAATAACTTTCTAGTTGATATTTTGAGAATGTACACAGTTTTCATTGTTAATCAAACGGTATTTAAGATTATGTATAATATTTAGAATCTAAAAAACTTTGATACCTGTATCTATAGATTTTCTCTTCCTTGCTTTAATTTTAAATCGGTTCATGAAACTCACAGTGTAAACAAAGGTTTTACAATGATTATTTGGATACTTTATTTAAATATGCCTAAGGTTAAGCTAATTAAGATATTCATTTTTGGTGGTTCTAAGCATATTGTTTATTTTCTTAAATAAAATTTTTTAAAAAAACATTTATATCACCTTCATTCTTAAAGGACACTTTTGTGGGATACAGAATTCTATATTGACTGCTTCCTGTTTGGCCAATGAAGAGTCCACTGTCCTTTGGCTTCTGCTGTTTTCTGCTGTAGAGTGAGCTGCCAGTTTAATTGTTCATTTTGCAGTACTCTTCTTCCTGTGGAACCTTTTCAGATTTTCTCTAAAGTTTTCTGCCACTTTACTATGTATTTGGACTAGATTTTTATTTTTTTTAATTTTGTAAATAAAATCTTTATTATGAATGGTCAATGTAAAAATGTGAAACATGGAAGCCATTGATTGGGAAGTCATTTCCATGCTCTAGCTGCAGAGATGAAACATTTAGTTCATTGCTAAATGGGAGTGCAGATTTACTTCCTGGGCGGTATGACTTGGACTTTCCTCTCTTTACCAGAGCCGTAAGAGTGAAATCATATTATATCAATCCTTTTGTGTCTGGCTTATTTCAGTTAGCATTATTTCCTCTAGGTTCATCCATGCTGTCATGTGCTCCAGGACCTCATTACAACTTACTGCTGCTTAACAGACCTTCATATGTATATATGACACATTTTATTTATCCACTCTTCTGTGGATGGGCACTTGAGTGTTTCTATCTTTTGGCAATGTTGAATAGTGCCACCAGGAACATCAGCGGACAATTTATCTGCTGGGGCTTTGTTGGGCTTCTTGAATTTGTGCATCGAGGTCCTTCTTCAGTTTGGAAATTTGTCACTTATTTAATCCACAAAAATGACTTTCATTCCACTCTCTCTGCAGTCCTTTCCAGATTCCAAATACACATATATTAGGCCATGTACCTTTTATATCTCTTACTCATCTCCCTCCCTACTCACATTGGTTTGGAGCTACGCATCCCAGAGAAACATGTTTTTGAACTTAGTCCATTTCTTGTAAATAGGTCACTTCAGATAAATGTGGTCCAGGATGGGTCTTAATCCTATTACCAATGGCCACATAGGGAAGGTCAGAGGAAGATTAAGCCCTATGGAACAGCCAGTAGCTGGAACTCAAAAGACTCCAGAAGAGAAAACAGAAACCACCATGTGCATTACCAGGTGCAATGGCAGGTTCTCATATCCACTTGGCCAGGTGACGGCACCCAGGTTTCAGGGCAGGCAAGCACTGGCCTAACGGTTACTGCAAGGTCATTTCAAGGCTGGCTGATAAATGAGAAGGCTGGTTTATTAAATCATCAGTCAACTGACTGCAGCTGTGGCTGATTACATCTATGGTTAACTAAGGGCATGTCTCCCACAAAGGAGAAAATCCAATTGGTTAGATGGGATCCAATCATTTAAGAACCTTGAAGGAGGAGAAAGGATTTTCTCCTTTTCAGCCAGCAAGCCTCTCCTGTGGACTTCATTGAGATCTTTCCTTGCCAGCTGGAGCCTACAGCCTGCCCTATGGTTTTAGGACACTTGCATTCCCACAGGTGTGTGAGATACTTCTATAAATCTTAAATTTGTAGCTATCTCCTGTTGGTTTTGTTTCTCTAGAGAACCCTGACTACTACCCCAAGTGACCGAGGAGCACAGGACCAGGGATTGCCAGCAGCCAGCCCTGAATGTCACAGTCTTCTGTGAGAAAGCATCACCGTAGTGATGCCTTATTTGGACTTCTCCTGGCCTCAGAACTATGAGCCATAAACTCCTGCTTCAACAGTTCACTGCACGGTCTTTGCATTAGCAATAAGGACACTAAAACACCACTCCTTTTGTCTCTCCATGCTTCATTTAAAATTTTTTTTCTGGCCTATCTGCAGTTCATTAAGTCTACCTTTAGTTCCACCAGTTTCTAGCTAGGGCCTTAGGCAAGCACACAATGTCAGAAAAGCCTCATTTATAAAACGGAGTCATTACCTCTAATTCTCCCTCCAGGGAGGTCTAAATGCAATAAGAAATACAAAATGCAATGTTAAATAAGATCTACTCAATAAAATGCAGTCCGCCATTCCTCATATGTGGTTCATCCCAAATCTCAACCTCTAGCAAAAATCTGTCTTTGAAGCTTTAAAACCCACAAATTTACTGACTACCCAATCACAGCCATCCCTACATCAACACATCCAAAACTGAACATTCCCTCCACTACTTCCACCCTGGCTCACACCTACTTCCTTACTCTGGTCCCTTTCTCAGCATGGTGAAGGCAGAGTGGTGATGAAGGCAGGTTCTGGGGTGAGGGCACCAAGTTCAAGTCCCTCACCTGCCTCGTCCTGGCTAAGAAGACTTTGTTTCTGTTTGTCCATGCTACCAGAATGCAATAGGGCAGAAATGGCTTTTATAAATGGGATTTATTAAGTTATGAGTTTACAGTTATAAGGCCATAAAAATGTCCAAACTAAGGCATTCACAGGTATATACCGTGACTCAAAAAGGCTGCATCCTCTCCTGGCTTCTGGTTTCAAATGGTTCTCTCAGATCCTGGGGATCCTTCTGGCTTCTGGCCTGCTCAGTATCTCATGAGAAGGCACGTGGTGACGTCTGCTGGGCTCTGAATCTCCAAATGTCCCTGTCTGTGTCGGCTTTCCAAATATCTGGATCTACTTCTGACAAAATGTTTCCCCTTTTAAAGGACTCCAGGTAAACTACTCAAGACCCACCTTGAATGGGTAAGGTCATATCTCCAAAGAATCAAAAGGCCACACCCACAATTCAGTGGGTCAGATCTCCATGTTAACAACGTAATTAAAAGATCCCACCCTACAATACTGAATCAGGATTAAAGGACATGGCTGCCCCCACAAGACTGGATTGATCTTTAAGAGAACATGGCTTTTTTGGGGTACATAACAATTTTAAAACCAGCCAGACCTCAGCCAAGTCATGTAACCTCTGTACATCTCAGTTTTGCTATCTGTCAAATTGGCAAGACAACAATACCCTCTATTCCACCGGACTGTTTTTGAGTTCTAAATGGGATACAGGTAAAGCAGGTAGGACAGTACCTTAAGAGCCACGTAATGAGGATTCCAATTAGACGATGTTATGAATTATTCCCTTTCAGATCCGGGACCCGTATATTGCTGGAAAAAGAACAGAATGTGGCTGCAAGTGTGTACTTGGCTGATGCTAAAATTGAAACAGGCATGGATGGGAGGGGTGTGCCAGCCAAGAATGGCTTTCTAATTCCAAAGTGGCATGCAGGCAGAAGCTGCCATGAATCACCGCCCCCCCCAGGTGGGTTTCCCCAGCCCCTCAGGGCCAGGTCCCTCCAGTCCCAACAGAAAGGAGAGGCCCATCACAGAGGTGCCCCCCTGCATCTCCTGTCTTTGGCGCAGCCAGCCACTTCAGGCTTCCCATCATCTGAAAGACCTTTTCTTCCCTACCTCTCTTCTGAGGCGAAATCACGAATAGCCCTTATGGGAGATTTCCAAAGAAAGCCATTGCCCATTCATGGCCTTGTTATAAATTAGACCTTGCTGACAAAGGCCAGGGAGAAGTGACACCCATCTAGCCAGCCATACCCTTTGCCTACTCGGTCCCCACCTTGGGGCTGCCTATCACATGACAAAGTATCAGATCTGGGTAAAAAAATCACTGCCAAGAAATCAGTGTTTCCAGAAGACCAAGAAGTAGCAGAGAGTCGCATAGGTGGGGGAGGAGGGAGCAGAACAGGCTGGAGGAGACATGAAGAGACAGGATCCATGAGAAAACAAGCGAGGTAGAGGCAGTTTCACAGCAAGGAGGAGAATGTGTGTGGACGCCCCCCCGGAAGGGGGTCTGGCCCTCGGGGTGGGGGTGTGGGCATGTGATTTCATGTGAAGCTGGCCACATGAGGGAAAATGTTTCCAGAAAGGGGAGATAGGATCGCAAATATATTCTCACAACAGAAAGCAAGACGTTTAACTAAAACTACTAAATGACATCAAAAACAACACAAAACCAAAACCCCTGTGTGACTTCAGTCACAACAGTTATAAAATTCAACTCCAGAACCACATTTCATTTTCACTTTTAAAAAGAACACATGGGTAGGTGACCATTTTGTTCTGCTTTTACACAAGTGGTAATATACTGTTCTTACTTTTCTTCACTTAATAAATTTCTAGCTGCTATAAGGAAGCATATTGATAAAATGAGATGAGATTGACTATAAAAAAGGTGCTGGTTCAATTACTATTGAAACATCCGGAATCATCCATGCAGCAGAAACAAAGCAAGTGGGCAGGAACCCAGACAGCAGTGGCCAATCCACAGCGAGGGCCCCTGGTGCCATTTGCCCCAGGAGCCACCCACCCTGGCTGAGTGTCTCCCTGAAGGAGGGGACTGCCCAGGTAGCATACCCTGGACTGAGATCAGCCCTTCCAGGTGGCTCTCTTACACCTGGAATCCCCTGAGGAGACCGAGAAGACATGCGTCTGGACCATGCAATGGGACTGCGATGGCCAAACCTCAGGGAGGGGAGAGCTTTTAGGTGCCACAACAACTCCAGTGCGTGATGCGTTACCCACAGTTTGAAAATACACAGTCCTCAAAATGAAAAGAGCTTTAGCTTATGGCATTGGGCAGCAGAATCTCACCTGATTTAATGTAGGGAAACTTATAACATTTATCTTACTCAATATGAACAGCTGTGCATTTTTCTGGAGCACTCCTGTGCTCTAATGTGCTCTAGTGTGGGATGGCCCCAGGCCCCCTGCTCTAATGTGCTCTAGTGTGGGATGGTCCCAGGTCCTCTGCTCTAATCTGCTCTAGTGTGGGATGGCCCTAGGCCCTCTTCTCTAGTCTGCTCTAGTGTGGGATGGCCCTAGGCCCTCTGCTCTAATCTGCTCTAGTGTGGGATGGCCCTAGGCCCTCTGCTCTAATCTGCTCTAGTGTGGGATGGCCCTAGGCCCTCTGCTCTAATCTGCTCTCATGTGGGATGGCCCCAGGCCCTCGAGGGGTAAGGTGCAGCCAACCTCCTGCAGCAGCCTTCCAACGCCTGGACAATCCTGAGGTCACACACACACCCAGCCCCACAGGCTGTGGGCTCCCGGAAACACCTCAGCAACTCCTTCCCTGTGGATTCAGCTATCCTCAATTTTTGGCCCTAGAAACACAAACCACCCTAATGTCAGAATTGTGTGCTTCCCTGCTGTGCTCTCAAGGCATCCTCTCATGTCGGGAGGGTGTCCGAAGCTGCCAGCAGCTTTGCAAGATGAGGGGCTCCCCACAGAACCCGCCCACCCCAGCCCGACAGTGTGGCCCATGTAGACGTGGCTGAAACACTCTGATCAAAGAGTGAGGCCGGCACAACAAGCCTCCTGTGCATGTCCATTCACTCCAGTTTTTCCCAAATGGTCCATGCCAGGCTTGAGAAGGGCGGGGAGTCCTGAGACAGGAGGAGGGGCTGTGCATGACAAACCACAGTGGGCTGGTAGGGCAACATCCAGTGAGGAGGAGGCCCGGGGTGGGTGTCCTGAGACCATGACTGGTGCCTGAGGTGGGGACATAGGTTCCAGGCCCTTTGTGGGAAAGGGCTAGCAATGCTGTCACGTGGACCTTGCTCTCTGCACCACGGGGAGCCCCTCGCCCCCTGGCCACCCTCGCGCTGTTCTCCAGACTGGAGGGAAGGGCAGGGGTGGAGGCCCCGATCAGAGGCTGCATAATGGCTGCAGCAGTGTGTCCTCACATGCAGCTCTAGGTAGGGCGGGCCCTGTGCAAGTGGGTGGGCACAGGCAGCCAAGGGGCTGGGCCACAGGGAGACTCTGTGGTGCCAACACAGGCCCCCCTAGCTCCCTGGTCAATGACAGAGAAAAATGGGAATGCACTTCTGCTGCCACTCATCCACTCAAAGGAACTACAGGCATCTGTCTCTTAGGTTCTAGCTGGGGAGCAAGCAATCCTGGTGCAACACTGGAAGGGGGCCTTGTCCAGTCCAGGCATGTTCTGGAAGCCCGGGGGCACGTGGTGGGCAGCCAGAGGGCAGAAAGGCTTGGAGGGAGGTGGGCAGGGGCTCCTGTCTAGTAACCGGTGGAACCAGGAGGTAGGGGGACAAGGAAGCCCTGGGGTCTGTGGGATGAACAAGTGGCAAGATGGTTCCCGAAACTGGATGGATTTGAAGCCAACTGCCAAGACAGCAGGGCTGGTTTTGGGTTGAGGTGCTGGGTATTGGGGGGATCCAAGTTGGTGACGTCAGCCCCCTCTGTTACCACTTGGGGCCTGCCCACTCACCTCCTAGGCTCCGATGAGCCCCACACACCCATGTGAGGGGAAACCAAGGCACAGACAGCGAGGTGACAGCCAAAGGTTACCCAGCTGGCACAAGATGGGGGACCCATGCCCAGGGTGCAGGACGTGGCTGAGGCAGAGACTGATTGGGAAGGGATGGGGGTGCAGACCAGAGCCACCCAGGAGGGGGCATGTCCCAGGACCGAGAAGCTGACAAGGGACACGAGTGTGTGCAAAGATGGAGAAAACCCCAGGTGTGCCCAGGAAACAGCATGCTGGGGAGGTAGGATGTGGCCCACTGGAAGATGCTGCTGAAGGTGGGCACTGGACACAGGTGAGTCCTAGGCTTTGTTTCAGAGAAGTCCTTGGGATGGGGTGAGGGGGGCACATGCCAGTGGGGGGTGCTCGGGGATGGAAATGGGGACCTGATATGGACGGTCTCTTGAACTCAGGAGAGAGAAGGATGCAAACACCTCTCTCTGCCTAGAGAAAGGCAGGATGAGGCATGAAGGTGAGTATGTGCAGGTGAGCACATGCAGGTGCATATGTGCAAGAAGGCATGCACAGGTGTGTACATGGAGGTATGTGCAGGTGGGTGTGCAGCTGTGTACGCAGAGACAGCCTGAGGACCACAGCCAAGTGCCAGCTCGCCATCGTGCCTCACTGCTCCTGCCAGCCCAGAGAGGTTCCAAGCACAGGAACTGCCTCCACCCCCAAGTCCCACATGGGCTGTGCTGGCTCAGACCTGCTGGCAAGAGCCAGTTCTTGCATGTCATGGACACCAGCGGGCAGCAGGAATCAGGCCCGGCTGAGTGCCACTGGGTGCCCGGTAAATACTTGGAATATAAATGCAATAAGAAAGGCCCCAAGTCATACTGAAAAAAAACTAACCTTTTAAAGGCGTGCATGCCTCCTCTGACACTTGTCTCTGCACGTGCGCACAGCCCCTCTCAGGGCACCCGAGGCTCTGCCCTGCAGCCATGTGCAACCTGGGCTGCCCCACAGGGCCTTCACCAAGGGACTTAACCAGCAAACATGCACCTGCTTGTGCTCAGATCACCCAGGCACAAGCGTGCTCACATGCTCACACACACACACACACACACACAGTAGGCCCACTGCCCAGGATGTGTGTGTATGTACTGCCCACATGCATGCATAGCTACCCCACTCCAGATGAAGCCCAGGGCCTGCTGGCTGCCCTGAGGCTGGGGAATTTGTGCACCCCAAGAACCCAGCCTTGGCACATGCCCCACACGTGTGGGTCCAACATCAAGCGTCCAGTCACAAGCAGCAATGATGCGTCCCACCAGCCTTTCAGGGCTGAGTCCAGGGCGTCACGAGGCAAATGCACAGAAATCACATGCATGTGTCCCCCAGGTGGGCAAGACCTCCAGATGAGGTTTCAAAGCCCACCCTGGGGCATGGGCAGGGACATGCAGGGGCAGTCCCATGTGCAAGGGGCAGGGAAGGACCCAGGGCCCAGAGCTATCAGCAGGGGCTCCAGGGCAATCAGCTCACCACGGTGTTGTTGTTGTCTCAGAAAACTTCCTGGTTGAAGAAGTCAGAGTTTCTTTTCTAACTGGAGCATAACCTGCAAAATCAGAGTTTTGAATTCGCACATGCAGGTCATGGGGCCAATGCACTCTCCAGGACATGGCCCCTCTGAACTCCTCCCCCACCTCAGTCACATGGCCCTCTGGGGTCAGGGGTCCACTAGTGGAATGAGCCCCCGCAGGGACACATGCACTCACCTTGCAGTTGTTGTGACACTCATGGGACATTAGCTTCGTGACTTCGGTGGTGTCTGCAGCCCAGATGGTGTGCATGGTGGCTTTTGTGCAGTGTCTGCGGGGAGACAGAGGCTCAGACCAAGCACTTAGCCTCAGCCAGGGTAGCTAAGTGTCTGTGGGGGAGGCCATGCCGGCACCACTCAGGAAGGTGCTGGCAAGCACTCAGTGCCATCCTTGCTGTTCTCTTAAAGCATCATGCGAAACGGGGCAGACCTTACAGCTGCTCCCAGATAAAAGCCACCATGTGTCACAATGTGCAGAACCCCAGTGGTGTCCTGGAAAAAGGGCTGGTAGGACCATGCCAAGGGGAGCCCAGGGCCCCCCCAAGACAACGGTTCCCAGGAGCTTTCCACTCTTACAATGGCAGCACTCCATGAGAGGCCTTGTTAAAAACTGAGCAGGTTCATCGTGACTAAAGCAGAGGCGAGGGGTTGGGGTGAAGGGCCCGCCCCACCCTGGGTTCACAGGCAGTACAGGGCCATGGAACCAGCCCTATCAGGAGAGTCCAGGAAGGTCGAGGTGGGAGTAAAGGACCTGAGGCCGGCTAGGCCTGCAGGTAGGGGCGCTGGGCGCATAGAGAGAAGGGTCCTGCATTCAACATGCAGACCATGTCTGCCTGGCAGGACCAGCTAAGGGGGGTGGTTGAGTGACTACCAGCCCACACTGGGGTCCAACCATCCAAGCCACATCACCACTACTATTGCCAGCAGGGAATGTTCCACCTAAACAGACAGCACAGGGCCATCTGGCCAAACTGCATGCAGCAACTGGCTGTTCTCGATGCAGGATGCTTGGAAATTCCTTGTTTTCAGTAAATGTGGTGTTCACCCAGAGGCAGGGACCAACTGACACCCCCAGGCAAGGGCAGCCCCCCAGTACTAATCCTGCCACAGGGGGCAGCCAAGGGGTGCGTTCCATAAACCTGGAGAAGCCATGAAAACACATAGGTAGGAAAAGAAGTGCAAGGCTCGTACCTGAAGGCAACAGATATTGCCAAGAAGTTGAAGGTCTACATCAATGGGAGGCATCCATGATGCCCGTAATGAGAAGGGACGAGGATGCTGGAAACCAGGGCCCACGTCTGGTGGGAATCGAAGCATGCCACCGTGCTCCTGCACAGAAGTGCAGACTGGACGGCGACCCACAGGGACTACCCGGAATAGGCCCTTCCAGAGACAGGAGGCAGACAGCCATCCCTGGGGATGATGGGACAGCTGATACTGGGCTGGGTTTGTGTATAAATTATACTTCATTAAAGTGGTTTTTTAAAAAAACAAGAAATGATTTTTATTTAGAAAGGAAAAAAAAATGTGCCACAACATATGGGCCTTTAAGTTGCCATCTGATTTTGGCTTAAAAAAATCCCCCCGAAGGAGCCCATGAGTACACAGCCAGGCCCCGGGAGTGTGCAAGGGCAGCATGGGAATGGGAGGGGGCAGCATGGGGACATGGGCAGCATGGGGACATGGAAAGGGTCACAGTGTGGGGACAAGGGAAGGGTCACAGTGTGAAGACAAGGGAAGGGGCCCCCGTTCCATGGTGCTGTGCTGCCCAGCGCCTCTGACACTCAGAGCACAGAGGAGCTCATCTGGTCAAGCCCCCTGAAGTGCTGTTGGGCCCAGAGTGAGCAGTCAGCCTGCTGAGGCATCCACGGGGAGCTGCTTCTGCACTGCTTTAACCGAGAGAACAAGGTAAAGATATTGTGCAGCGAATGCGTTCCAAGGTCTGGCCCTCCAGCACGGCTGACCTGCAGCCTCCAGCACAAAAGGTCTAGGGCAGGAGCCCAACAGGGGAGTGACCCCACCCATAACAGAGGGTGCCCCGCCCCCAAGGGAATGTGGCCACACCCACTGTGGAGAGACTGTAGTTGGGGAGGAGGCTACACCAGCCAGTGAGGCCTAGCTGAGGTCTGGACAGGATGCCGGCCACCAGGCACCAATTTAAAATGAAACCCTCAGGACCAGGGCAATCTCCCTCTGTTCCTGCTGCCCCTATTCTCTGCCTCTTGGTCCTCTCCCCCAGGGCACCACCCTCCCCTGTCCCTACTGCCCCTCCCTTGGAACACCACCCTCTCATGTCCCTGCTGACATCCTACCACACTCCATGCCCCATCCCTGCTGTCCACTTCTCCCTAGAATCCAGCCCTGACTTACAGGGCTGGCCTCCCAACAGGCCTGGCCTGCACTTAATTTGTACCTCTCAGCAACTGGCAACTGGTTTTAAAAGGCAGCCACCAGCTCCCCAAATCGCATCCATCACAGGTACTGTTAGGCAGGACTGGGCAGCAGGTGTGCGGAGGCTTGGCCAGGGAGAGATGGCAAGCCTGGCACCACCGTCACTCCCTGTCATGTGAACCCAGCTGAGCACCCCAGCCGCCAATTGCCAGTACTCAAGGCATTAAGCACACCCATGGGAGTGCAGCAGCAGGTGGCACAGAGCCCATGTGGCCACCCATCCAGGGGTGCTGCACCCTCTCAGGCAGAGCAGGAGCATAGTGTTTAATTTGCATACATTTTAATTACAGCCCACATGGTGGCAAATCTGACCCATGTGCTGCCATCAGTCCTGCCTGGAAAGAGTCATGCCTGTCTGTGTGCATCTGCAGTGTGAGACACACAGATTCTACAGGGAAGGGCCTCCTGGTGGACACGGGACACCCTTCACAGGCCATAACCATACTCCCAAGGCTACCTGGGGCTCCCCGGTTTCCAGGGTGGTGCTGGTCTGTGACATTCAGGACCCTGTGGGTGCCTGGGCATGGACAGAATACACAGGGCACGGGACACAGGATGCCATGAAGATCTGAACCTCGGTGCCCTACCAGGCATGGCCCCCAGGACCGCAGCTTCTGGAGCACACCATGGATCCCCCATCCCCCCATGAGGACAGGCAGGGCCCTTGTCCCCACAGCAAGGTGGCAGGAAAGATCTGCTGGACAAATGATGAATAAATGTTAAAACTTAGGAAGAGCAAGTTTTGATGGTGTAACCAGACCTGGAATAGCAAAGCCCTCTGAAGGCCTCCTTGGAAAGAGGGACGCCCCTGGCTCACATCCGCCGAGCAGGCACCAACAACCTGTGGGCACTGACCCACTCTACACATCAAGATTTTTCTAAAGACACTCCAGTTCTGAACAACTCTTAACCACAAAACAGAAGCTGAAATACAAAGTGTACTAAACAGAAGGAACCCACAAGTGTTCATTAACTGCTCTTAATCTAACTAAGGGGATGAAGGTGGCCTGGGAGGACTGATCACACAGTGGCCGCCAGGAGGGACCCCCCAGAGGCCACAGTCCATGCCTCCCCATGGGGCAGAGGCAGGTGGGGGAACAGAGCTCAGGCTCAAGTGCCACTGGAGTCCCTGGAGGGCCTACCCCAGGGTATGAGTCCACAGGAATGGGTGGGGCCCAGGAATCCACAGGAACAGTAAGCTCCCAAGTGCTGCTGGTCTGAGCAGCCACCCCACCCCACCCCCACGAGTACCCACCCCTGAGGAACTGCCCCCAAGGATCACCCCTTGAGGACCCACCCCAAGGACAGGCCCCGAGGACCCACCCCTTAAGACCCACCCAGAAGTTTCCCTGGCCCCATTGTGACCCTCCCCCCACCACCCCACACCCTCCCCAGAAACCACCAATCTGCTTTCCATTCCTAGACAACAGTCTGCCTTATCGAGACTATGACTTGGAGTTCAAAGGATGTACTCTTTTTAGCCTGGCTGCTTCCATGCAGCACATCACACTGACATCCATCCACACCCAGGAAGGATGGGTACTCTTTCCTGTGTATCGCTGAGCATGTCCCACTGCACAGATGCACCACAGCGTTTATCCATTCACTGCTGAGTGTGATCTGAGTAGTTTGCCATGTTTAGTGATTACAAATGAAGCCAAACCATGAATGTATGAAAAGTTTCATATGCGTGGGGATGTGCACGTGGGGCTCCATGACTCTTAGGGAAACACCTGGGAGTGGAATGGCTGGGTCATGGGTGAGGTGTATTTTAATGTTCCAAGAGGCTGCTGGATGCTTCTCCAAGTGGGGTTCCATTTTCCATTTCCACCTGCAGCCTGTAAGAGTACCAGTTCCCTTACATTTCTGCCCACACTTGGCGTGATCAGCCTTTTTAATTATAGCAAACGTTGGAAACTTAGTGGTGCTTAGGTGAAAATTCTGGCCTTGACTGCACTTCCCATGGAGCATTCACACACATGGTTTGCCCCTCTGAATCCTTGGTGGGGGTCTGTGGTAGGTAGATTCAGGTGTCATCTTGGCCAGGTGAAGATGCCCAGTTCTACTGCTGTGGACATGAGCCGATGGCATGTGAACCTCATCTGTTCCTGGTTACATCTGCAGTTGTCTAGGAGGTGTGCCTTCTGCAAGCAATAAGGTTGGATTTAATTGGCTGGTGCTTAAATGAGAGACTCAACATAGCACAGCCCAAGCAGCTCAGCATACCTCATCTCAGTACTTAGAGCTCAGCCCAGGCCTTTGGAGATGCAGAGAGAAATCACCCCAGGGAAAGTTGTTGGAAACCAGAGGCCTGGAGAGAAGGCCAGCAGAGATCACCATGAGCCTTCCTGCAATAAAAAACCTCCACTGAAAGTTAGCTGCTTTTCCTCTGAAGAACTAACAAATAAATATCCTTTTATTAAAAGCCAATCCATCTCTGGTATGTTGCATTCAGTAGCTAGCAAACTAGAACAGGGTCCATTCAGATTTTTAACTGTCTTTCTTTAACTGGGCGTTTGTCTTATCGGGTTGTGGCAGTTCGTTATTTATACAGTGTTTAGGTACAAGTCTTTTCTTTCACATGTTTGCGAATTCTTTCTCCCCTGCTGTGAATTGTTTACTTATTCTTGTAAATGTCTTTTGAAGAGCAAATGGGCTCCATTTTGATGAAGTCTAGTTGAATTTCATCTTGAATTTTATACTAGTTGGTGGCTTCTTTTGTCAAACCCATGTTTTAAGATGTAATGATGTAATGAGATGCAATGTTTTCTTGAAGTTTTATAGTGTTAGCTTTTAGGCCTATGATTGACCTGAGTTTATTTCTTTTTAACATGTTTTGCTATCAGGGCTGGCTGAGGTTCCGTTTCTGCCTGTGACCATCCAGCTGTTACAACATCATTTGTTGAGAACTTTGTCCTCTCCCCAGTGAACCTGCCCTGGTACCTCTGTCAAAAGTCCATCCGTTTACAGGTTTGCTCCCAGCTCTTGGCACTGTTCTCTGGCCACTCACCTGGCCTGCACTGGGCCCATGCTGTCTCGCTCAGCCAAGCACTGTGGCACATTGTAGTGGAGTAATAGAGGCCTCCAGTTTTGTACTTTCCCAAGTGTGTTCTGAGTATTCTAGGTCCTTTGCATTTCCTTATAAATTTCAGAACCAGCTTGTCAGTTTTCACAAATTTTCAGAAAGAAACCAATCAGACTTTGGTTTTGCCCTGAATCCATAGATCCATGTGGGGAGAGGCCATCCAAGGTGTGGACATGGCAGTGCAGGAGCTCACAGCCAGGAGTGTGCCAGACCCGCTCCCTCACTGCTCAGCAGACCCCTTGGGCACCCACCCATCCCCAGTCTATGACAGACAGCTGGAGAGCTCTCTTGCTGCAGCTCACACCTCTGCTTGAGGGTTTGTGTAGGGGTGTGTGCCAGTTTGAAAAGATTTACGTCCTCTAGAAAAGCTATGTTCTAATCCTAATCAATCTTGTGGGAGCAACCATTTCTTCTAACCCCTATTCAGTACTATAGCTTCAGAATTGGATTAGGTTATCTCCACAGATACGTGACTCACTCAATTCTGGGTATTAAGTTTGATTAGATGGAGAAGTGTCTCCATCCATTCTACCCAGGTCTTGATTAGTTTACTGGAATCCTATAAAAGAGGAGACATTTTGGAGAGAGTTCCTTCTGAGAATGAGGAGAGAGCCACAGAACCACGACAGAAGGATGAGGGGAAAACCACAGACTCCACTAGAAAATGACCCTTGGAGATGAAGAAGGAAAACACCTCCTGGGAAGCTTCATGAAACAGGAGGCCTGGAGAGAAAGTCAGCAGATGCCACCATGTTCGCCATGTGCCTTTCCAACTGAGGGACAAACCCTGAATGTCACCGGCTATGGTAGTTAGGCTCAGCTGTCAACTTGGCCAGGTGAAGATGCCTAGCTTTGTTACTGTGGACATGAGTCAATGGCATGTGAAACTCAACTGTTGCTGATTACAGCTGCAGTCTGCCAGGAGGCACGTCTGCTGCAATGAATGATGTTTCATTTAATTGCCTGGAAGCTTGAATGAGAGAGCTCAACATAGTACAACCCAAGCAGCTCAGCATACCTCATCTCAGCACTAGCAGCTCAGCCCAGGACTTTGGAGATGCAGAAAGGAATCACCCCGGGGAAAGCTGTTAGAACCCAGAGGTCTAAAGGCCAGCAGAGATCCCAGCCCTGTGCCTTCCTGTGTAAGAAAGAAACACAGTCAAAAGTTAGCTGCCTTTCCACTGAAGGAATATAACCTGCGCTCCTTCCCTCTGTCCCATCACCTGCACTCTAGGCTCCTTCCCTCTGTCCTCAGTACCTACTCTCTCCCAGTCTACACTGCTTGGATCTGCATGGTGCATTGCGGACTCAGCCCCAAATCAGGGCACCTTAGTAACACAAAGCATCTCAAGAAAACAAGACAGGCATCCCATCACGCTGCCACAGGGTCCTGAACAACCACAAGCACCCACAACTCAGGTCCACCAGGCTGCCCAGGAGGCTCTGGCACAGGAGCAGATTTACAGGACCCACAGCTCCTTCCCAGCTCTCTGCAGCCAGGAAGTACCAGCATCTTAAAATGCAGGGAGCCCGGCATACAAGTTCCTGGCAACAATTGTTTTCCCACCCATTTGATAGACCCATGTTAGCTCATCTGCTAGGGGAAATAAAAAAGTCAAGACTAAATGCATAAAAAATTATGATGAAGTTCTAAATAAAGCAGGGGCTGTGCTGAGTGAGTCAAAAGTCAATCAATCAGTGGGTGATTAGATTAGGGACATCTCATGAGCCCCCAAAGAAATTATTCACCCAAACACTGGGATTTAACAGCAGAGCACCAGATTCCAACACTTAGGAAGAAATAATGAAAGATCAATTCAAAGAAAAAACAGATCGAGAACCTGGGGGACCTGGTGTGCCAACACATTTATTGCCGAGAACCATTTTCTCAGTTGACCTAAAAACTTTGGGAGCATTTATTTACTTTCAACACCTCCCCAAGATCAATATTTTGTATTTGGATCCAAGTTATTATTTTTCACATCACAGCAGCAGGGAGGGGAGTAAAGTGGCTCATATTTTAGTGTTAAAAAGATCATTATGACAGTCTCACCTTCGGTGCTGCCCCTGCAGGTCTAGCCACACACCACCCATCCCGCGGGGGGCAGTCACCATGGATAGGGAGCAGCCACTGGCCAATGCAGGGCAGACAGCAGTGACTCAGCAGGGCCAGGGGCCCTCAGAAAATGAATCTTGCTTCTCTTCGTTTATCAGGCCTGTCTCACCCCCATGATGGGGAAGGGTGAGGCAGGGAGGAACCGATGGTGGAAGTAGATGAGTTCCCCACATCAAAAGCACTCATTTCCCTCCCATTTCCCTGCCCCTTATATCTCCCCCAAAATCTCCCCAGGAGAGAAGAGGAGGTCGGGCCGTCAGCAGAGGGCAGGAAGCGGGAAGGACCCCAAGGACGGTCCCAGGCCACCACTCACGTGTCCCAGGGGCTGCAGCCTGTGGGGGAGGAGCACTCCGGGTTCACCCCCTATTTCAACATTCAGCAAGGAAGCCCTGACCCCGCCCCAGAAAACTAGGGGCTCTCACTTGGAAGGGGTGGGAGAGTCTTCTGGCCTCAGCCAGTCCTCAAAAGATGTGAGGCCCTCCAAGGAAGGAGCCTTCTTGGCATGGCCAACGGCAGCAGGAAGGGACCTGCCTGCCTGCCGGTCAGCAGGGCCAGGGGCACTGGTCATCCCAAGCCCAGCCACCAGCAACACCCCCAGAGGAAGCTGCCACAGGGACGGCACGGCCAGGACAGTGGAAGGAGCTGCCACCCTGCAGGTTTGAGCCTTCCTCGTCTCAGCACAAACACTGCCAGGCACCAGGGACCCAAGGCAACTCGGTGCACAGAGGCCCGGGGCCCCCACTTCCAGCTACGGGAACTGAGGGCCTCTGTGCAGCTAGCTATTGGGCCCTGCCCGGAGCAGGGCCTGGAGGAGAGGCCCCTCAGACAGCCTGGCTTCAGGGTCACAACTGACCAATGGTGACCACTCTGGGGGTTAGGGCCTTGAAGGGAAGGCTGCCCCATCACTGGTCATGACCCTGGGTTTCTGGCCTGACACCTACTTCCCTGCTCACGGCACATGCCAGGTGCATGGGCCTCTCACTCCAGGGACCCCACTGCCCAGAAGGCAGGTTCAGGTGGCTGTCCGTGGGGATGCTGCCCTGTCATGCCCTGCAGCTTAAGAGGCAACTCCAACAATGCAGCATCCTGGCCACCTGAATCTGCCCCACAGGGAGGCCCTCACCCCCGGCCACCCAGGACGTCGAGTAGGGAGAGGAGCCAGAGCTGCTCTCACCTTGGCTGTGGGAGCCGAAGGGCCGGAAGGCTCAGTCCACTGCCTTCCCCAACTGTCTACCCTATCCTGAGCTGTGGAACCTCTGCATCCCTCAGGGTCCCCCTCTACCCCTGCCTCCAGCCTGAGTTCCCTTTGTGGGCTGCCCCCACAAACCCCCCGCTGGGCTTTGGTCATGGGGTCAACAGGAGGCCCAAGGAGGAGGTGGGAGAAGAGTAGCCAAGGGCTGTGGAAAGGGCCTTGGCCACATGTTCCTGCAGGCTCCCTGCTGACACCCGATGCTGGCAATGGCTCCACAGCCCCTTTCTCCCCTTCCCTTGAGCTTCCTAGGTCAGACGGTCAGGGAGAGCACTTACGATGCTTCCTGGGGTGATGCCATGCTGTTGCACCCAGACAAGGTGACAGGAAGTCATATAAAAATAAACTTGTCATTTGTACCTCATTCAGCCTCTTGGAGGCCAGGGTTTAGGGAAGTCACTGCCATGGCGTCCTTTTATCAACGTTCTGGCTTCGGGGAGGAGGGATGAGTTTTCTATGCTCCTCCGTGGACCACATGGTCTTGTGTCCCAGAGGGGGCCATGCGATCCCCTCAGAAGACCACAAACACTGCAAAGCAGTCGCTCAGCACCAGGGGCCAGGAAAGTACTCGACCAAACCATGCCCATGGAGGCACACCCATCCTGAGGGTCACAACAGGAAAGGCCCTCCAGGGGAGGTGCACGCTGAGCCCAGAGGCTTCCTAGAACCTCAGGAGGCCTGACCCTGTTCAAGTTGCACCGATGCCAGAACCCAAAACTCCAGGCCAGCAGGGTGCCCATCTCTGTGGCAGGCATGGACCCAGGTTTCAAGATGGGTGTTTATGGAGAGCACTCCTCCCTGACAGTGGGGATCCCCAGGGCCAGCCCAGCCCACAGCTCCCAGGGGCACATGAGCACATAAATGTGACCTGAGAGCCAGCAGGCAGAGGACCCCCAAATAATTGGGATCCACCCTGGCAACCAGAAGGGTGCAGATCTTGCTTCCCTATGGATGGTTCTCGACACACTCACAGCCCCGTGCTGAGGCCACATCGCCATCACTGCTTGTGCATGGCTGAAGTCATGGGGTATGACATGCACAGGAGCTCACACCTAGCATCGCTGCTTACACCACAAGTACACCGGGCAGGACAGGACTTGCCCTCACGGAGCGTTGCGGTGGCCACACGGGGTGGGCACTAAGCAGCAGGCATGACACAATGGTAGGAAGTGGAAGGCCCTGCAAGCAAGAGAGAGCAGTGGTGGGAGGAGTCTGGGGCGACAGTGCATGCAGAGGCCCCGGGAAGGTGGGCAGGACAGAGCAACTGTGCCAGTGAGTCTCAAGGGCCTGGGGGCCCCTGCAGGTCAGTGTCACAGCAGCAGGGACACAGTCTTCCCAGGGCAGCAGGAAATCAGATACCAGTGCCCAGGTTTTACTGTCTGAGTCCTTGAACGTCTCACGAGGTTGGTTAGGGCCTGGTGTGTGAGCAGCATGTTCTCAGCGGCGCTCCAGGACACAGCAGTTTCCTCTCCTTGACTCTCTTCTGGAAACAAAGCTAATGTTCTATTACCCATGGTCGGTGGATGGAACTAGAGACTATTAAAAACTCACTGGTGATTCATAATGGAATCCAGGCAGAAATGTTCTTGTGGTGCTGATTCACCTAAGTTTGCAGGAGACCCAACACAGAAACCAAGCGGTGCAACCCTGGCCCTGAGCCCACCCACTCAAGAGGCCGCAGCTTTCCTGCTGGGCTGTGGTCTCCTCTCTCCACCAGGACCCTGTGGAAGAGAGTCATCCTCTCTGGCAGCCACAGGAAGGAATCAGAGCCTTGGGAGGTCGGGGAGAGTGCAGTCCCTGTCCGGGACATGCAGCCTGCCCTCCTCCTGCAATTCCTCCTTGACTCCATGAGCCTCCCAGGATACCTCCCTCCCAGGACAGGCCAGTCCCAATCTCGGCACCTGGGAAGCTCACCAGTCCATGACTTGAGACAGCTACACCCCCAGGGCCCCCATCTGGCTCCTCAACCTGACTCACCCTTGAGCTCTGCACAGCTAGACCATTGCCCCCCTGCTGGGGGTAACAGGTACTCACATTTAATCTATAGACTGTCTTTGTGGGTCCTCCCACCCCCTAGCACTGCTCAGCCTCTGGGGACTCAGCCATCAACCCAAACCCATTCGCTGAGCACAATGCCCCAGAAGGGTGGAGGGGCTGCAAGGGTTGCTTCAGATCCTTTGCCCAGCAGCCTCCCTGACCACAGGACACCAGGGCAGAGGCCACATGGAGGTAGGGGGTTCCATGCACTTCCAGCGAGGAAGTGTCCCAGGGATGGCACAAGCAAAGGCCCTGGGGTAGGAATATGAAGGTTATTCCAAGAACTGCATAGGATCCAGCAATGTGGCTGGGACCAAGGACCAAGGTGGGACCAGAGATGTTCTGGGGGAGGGAGCCCAGGCTGGGAGGACGCTGAAGGCATTATGCTGTGGGCATTTTCTCAGGGAAATGAGAGCCACCAGAGACTCTGAGCTGGGGAACAGAGGGCAGGTCAGGGCTCACTGCTGCCAGGTGGGGGGCAAGCGGGCCAAAAACAGTGTGCAATGCCATCTCAGTGACCCAACCACCCAGACAGCATGGGTGCCGGGGCCTCTGCTCCAACTGCCCCTAAGCCTCGGCTGATCCCTGCAGCTCCACCTCGGACACAGACCGCACCGACCACCACTCCTCACCTTCACCATCGTCATCCCCATGGGCCGGCAGTGAAGCCCACTGGATGTACTTGCTGAAAGGAAGTCAAGTGACACAGATCTCTCTCCAGGGCTCCTTGTAATAGGCGAGAACTGGATGGACTGACTCCTTGGGCTGCATGGGCCTGGGCTGAGCAAACACAGGCCTCCTGGAGGGGAGGGGAGGCAGCAGAAGGAGCTAATGTTTAGGTGCTGTCCACATGCAGTGCTGTCTACACCCAGCGCTGTCCTGAGCACCCAGCACTGTATACACCCTGCACTATCCTGAGCACCCAATGCTGTCCAAACACCACACGGTCCTGAGCACCGAGCACTGTTTTGCACTTGGCTTTGTTCACACCTGGCGCTGTCACACTTGCTACTGTCCACACCCCACACTGTCCTGAGAACCCAGTGCTGTCCTGAGCACCCAGCACTGTCCACACCCCGCTCTATCCTGAGCAACCAATGCTGTCCATACACCACACTGTCCTGAGCATACAGCAATGTCCTAGCACTTGGCCCTGTCCACACCTGGCACTGTCTTGGACAGGCCCACCACATACACAGCCTCACCTAAGCCCACCCAAGCTGTGGCTGACAAAGCAGTCACAGCGCTGAGCTCAGGGTCTCACCCCAAGGTCTGGACAAGTGCCCCTCTGGCCGCCCTCCACTACCTGATGAAAAGCCACACAAGGGGACACCTGGAAGATTACCTGGAGGCTGGGCCAGACCCGAGACCCAGCCCAGAGGGGATGGGGACCCCTGGAGCACCCACTCACTTCCACAGACCCAGTTACACAGGGCACCCTGCCTCACCCGAACTCCCCAACCCATGGGTCCCTTCCTTCCTCGACACCACCCAAAAGATCTTCCTTTCTCCCCAATTGGGTCTTCCACCCTCTTCTTCCTGAGGCCAAGTTGGCCTCCCAGCACAGAATCTTGTAGGGGAAACCTCCCTCCACACCAGCCCATGAGCATTGCCCCACTCCAACCAAAGGGTGGCTGTGGATGCTCTCAGGGGCCAGGGCTGACAGGCCTGCTCCCCTTCCCATCAGCACCCACTGGCCCCCGGCTGGGGCCAGGACATCCTTGGCACACATCTGACCACATGGTCTCAGTGGGGCCTTGGCACAATGTCCAGACAGCTGCAGAAAACCCCTGTTCCCCGAAGGGCCCAGGTTCCCAGGGACATGCATGTGGTGGGGGCCAGGCGAACTCCCAGGTCAAGGTGGTGAGTAGGGGCCCTGGGCAGGCATCTGCCAACCAACAAGACTCGCCCTGTCACTTACAGTGTGATGACGGGGACTCGGGGCCAGAGCACAGCTTTGGGGCCACCTCCTGGCAAAGTGGGGGCTGACAGCACGCAGGGCCGGGCCTTGCGGGGCTCAGGTGAGGGACAGAACCCCCAGGTGAGGGCCCCCAGCCCACCTGCTATCCCCAAAGGGTCAACTTCATTCTGGGAGCAGGCCAGGACTCTGACCCCCATACATACTTGTGACAGCACTTACATACAAGACAAATGCATTTCAATTTCCTCTCTCAATTAATGACCTATTCTTTAAACCAGACTCAGCTAAAAAATATTACTCCACCACCATTAATCTTATAAAAACTAAATTTCCCTCCTCTGACAGGCAGAGGCCAGTGGGCTGGGGCGCAGAGGGTGACCACCAGGGCCAGTGCTGCCCAGCCCTCCCAGACGCCCTGGAGTGCAGGATCCACTTTGCCATGTCCAGCATGAGGGAGACAGCGACGGGCTGGCGGGAGAGGGCTGCATGGCAGAGCAGGGAGCTGGTGGGCTAGCCAGGTGCCATCACCCCAGCAGGGAGCAGGTGGAGGCGTGGACTCTCGGGTGAGTTCCAGATGAAGAGGTGGAGTACTGCTGGGCACTGACCCTGGCCATGCACCTCAACCCCCATGCACCAGCCGCACTCTGCCCGAGGCCAGGGTGCTGTGAGTGTGCCTGAGCACCGGGAGGGGTGAGGCTGGACAAGGGGGAGAGGCCAAGTGAGGCTGGGATTGGGGGCAAGGAAGGGTGAGGCCAGCTCCTTCCCGCTGCTGGCACAGGTGTCCCAATTTAACAACACTGGAAATGCTGGCCCACTCCCCGCTGCCCCAGGGCACCCAAGGTGGCACCTCTGTCCCTGTGCTCCCTCCAATGGGCACACTTCTCCCCACCCAGGCTTCGGCACTCACACCCATCACTGCATCCAGCCCCAGGTGGGGCCATGCTCCTGCCAGTGTCAAGGCCTCTGCTGGGCTCGAGGACAAGCTGATGATCCAGACCAGGCATCGTAGGGAAGACAGATCCCATACGGGTGCTGAACACACTGCGAGTCAGGGGAGCCCAGGGAGGAGAGGTGAAGAAACCACTCACTGCGAGGGAAGCTGGGTTTTCTCTACAGGCGGGGTATTGAGACGATGGTGCTCCCACCCAGCAACCAGCCTCCAAAACCCTGCTCGAGCAGCTCCTGCTCAGAAGTGCCTTTACCCATCCTGAGCAGAGGGCCTGGCCTGTCTGTAGCTGGCCCCCACCAGGCTCTGCCCACTCACAACTAGCCACACACAGCCTGGCAGAAGGTGCCACTCTCCTCTGAAGTCCCAGAGCCATCTGCCTGCACCGCTCTGTCCCTCTGGGCTCTCCAACTTCCACCCCACATGGCAGGCTCTGCCCTACACACTAGGCTCCACCCCGTATGACAGGCTCCTCCCACACAGCAGGCTCCACCCACCCAGCAGGCTCCTCCCACTGCTGACTCCACCCCGTCATTTAAGGGCTGCAGAGATGCGGCTGTGTCCACCTGAAGCGTCACAGCATTCTGCAAGGGACAGAGAGCATTCTGACCAAGGTGATGGACTTCACCAGGAAAAGCACGTGCTTCCAGCCTCCCGTGGCCTCACACTGGGGCCCCAGGCGGACGAGGACTTACTGTGACATGCTCCTGGGACTCACAGTCTCATGCAGGTAGACGCGAGCCATGCTGAACTCCGTCATCTCGTCACTGGACAGGAGCTCTCTGGAAGTGAAAAGGTGATGTCTTTACTGGAAACCCACCCAGGCACCTCACCATTCTGCCGGCACAAGTGTGCCGGTTCCAACACTTTTACACCCTGAAACCCACCAGGCAGAGGCAGAGGAAGGGATGAGTGAAGGATGCTGACAGATGGGACATGAGCCAGGAAGCCTGTGTGTGCTTGGGCGTTGGGCAGAGGCCCCTGGTCACCTCACAGCCCCCCAAGATGGTGGACCCTACCAGGGGCGATGCCAGGGCATCACCTCTGGCACCGGACACGGGGACTCCAGTCATCTTACAGGCCCCCGAGATGGGTGGCCCTGCCGGGGTGCAGCTGAGGCATCTCCTCACAATGCATGTCCAGGCTCCACTAGGACACCCAAGCCCTGACAGCAGGACTCACACTCACTCTCACACTCACAGTCCTGATCCCATGATTGAGGGCAGCAAGGAAGGTGAGGGGGAAAAGGGGTCCTCAGGACACACAGCATGGACGGCAGTCTCCCCAGCATGCGGTGTATCGGCCACACTCTGTGCTTCCTAAACTTGAAGCCTGAGTCCCCCGTGTGCATCCGCTTGGGCCCCCAGAGGACATGGTGAGACAGACAGGGACGGAGGACGGAGGTACTAGGGCTGCCCCGTCACCAGAGAAAGGGGCCCGGCTTCACAGCCTTGAGACTTGGCACAGTTCAGATCTAAGAATGAATATATTAGGAGAGAAAACTGAAAAGGAAATGTGATTACGGCAATATTTCTATTTCTAAAAGATACTTTATTCTTTACTTCTTTCTCCAACGGGCTCCTGATGGAGGTGTCTATACATTACTTAAGATTCTCAAAATCGACCTCCACTGTACTTTATCTTCTCGAATCACCTGTAGGTGGCATGCTGGGAAACCGGGAAAAGCAGTGTTTCTGTTCTGCATAACTCCCCTACTGGATTTCCAGCAAAGCTGAGCCCCATGAAGATTCTCCTAACAGCTTGGAGGCCACAGGGTCTCAGACCCACGACCCCGTGAGGACAGGACAACTTCACGAACCAACACTCAGCCTGACTCAGCCTCACCTGAAGTTTTTGAATAGTTTCCAGAATGTAGAAAGGTAAACACAGTCATAAGATGGACCCCATGTTCCCAAGACCCACTTTGAATGATTCTTCCTATTAGGAGGGATCTGCTCTTTTTGTAGATGACTCAGCATCCAGGGATGCCCCTACATACACATCCGCTCAGCCCCACTGAACCCCAAAAGAAACTTTGATGCAGAGTGTGCTTTCCAGTATGCACACTGCATGCATCTACTAGCTTGGTCAGTCAGCTGGGATGAACTGCAAAGTACACCAAAACTTCACACCTTAAAAAATACTACTTGTGCTGCTCAGGAATCTGGTTCACACGGGTACAGCAGGGACGCTGATCTCTGCTTCGAGACCGAGAGGAGGGTAGGGTGGCATGGCGAGGCAGAATGGGTCAGTGGCCTGGAAGTGGCACCCAGGGTGGCCCTGGCATGACTGGCCCCACTATGCAGGCTGCCTCATCTCTCCTGACTGCAGTGTGGGCTTCGGCATGGTGGCTGGGTCCCGAGAAAACATGGATAGGGCCACGGTGCCTTTTGTCCCCAGCCTGGGACCTCAGTGATTCCTCTCAGCACTTCAAGGTCCATGGGAGAAAAGGGCCTCAAGGGAGAAGAACCAGAGTCCCTGACAAGGCAGTGGAGCTTCCTCGGCCCTCCACGTTAGGGGCAGTGAGGCTGGCTGGGCCTCTCTGACAGCCCCGGGCCCGAAGTGCTGGGTGCAGGCACAGGGCACTGTGCGAGTTTCCTGCTGCAGGCAGAGCCCAGGGTGGCCAGCCTGTGGGGTGGGCCCTGGTGGCTCGGGCCTCCTGGGGGGAGCTGTTCTGCCCCAGCCCTGCTGGGCCCACTCCCAGCCAGGAGCTTTCTCAGCTACCTTCCCACGGAATGCTGGTGAGCCCACTGCCCCTCTCAGCCCGAGTGGCTTCCCCAGCTCAGGGGGCCAGCAGGTAAGCCCCTGCACTTCAAAGGAGAAAAAGGTCCGCACACTGAACAACAGGACTCCTGGGCCACATCAAGAATTGTCTGATCTGTGAAGAATCAAGAAAAGAGGACTCATAATCCTATGAAAACTCAGTTTACAGAAACAGACGAAGAGGGCAGAAATGATAGGATTAGCTGAAAGGAACTTGGAGATGGCTACACTGAATATGGTCAACACTGTAAAGAAAATCATACATAGGAGGAAAACACACAGATATAAAGACCAGAAGTGAAGCTTCTAGAGCTGAGAAATGCAATAAACCAAATGGAAAAAAGAATTCCAAGGATGGACTGAAGAGCAGATTAAAAACTTGCAAAATGAAGCAAGGAGGAGAAATGAATTGACAAAACTTAAAAGAACTTCAGTTATCTGTGGGACACAATGAAGCAACCTGACAAACTCAAATTGGAGTCCCAGAACAAAAGAGGAGAAGGCAAGGAAGGGGGATGGGGACACTAAAAAGAAATAATGGACACAAATTGTCAAATAGGATTAAAACTGTAAATCCACAAATCGAAACAGCTCAGAGCACCTCAACCAGGATAAACTCAAAGAAAATCCAACAGAGGCACAACTAATCAAATTGCTGAAAACTGGCTATGAAGACCAACCTAGCAGACAGGAAAAAATGGAAATACTAGAGACAGGAAAAGTAAGATGAGGATAATGGCTCAAGTCTCATTAGAAACAATGCAATCCAGAACACAGTGGGACAATATTCTTAAAGTCCTCCAGGAAAAAAATGAATAAGCCAGAGTTGTTTTTGCAACAAAATATCTTTCAGAAAGGAAGACAAAATACAGACTTTTTCAGATATGTAAAAGTTAAGAAAATGAAGAGCAGCAGAGCTGAGCTGCTGTTAACATGAGACATGTTAAAGGAAGCCCTTCAAGCTGAAGGAAAATGATCCCTGTTAGAAATCTGAATCTACACGAAGAATGAACAGCACTCAAAATGATAAATATCTTGTTAAAAATAAATGACATTTTTCTGACATTTTAACCTCCTTAAAAGATAACTATTTAAAGCAAAAATAAAGACCATGTATGTAGGTAGGACACAGGTAGAAATGTACTTATATATACACACAGGAAGTGGTGATGCTCTGTTCTAAGTCCCTTCAATGGGACGCGAAGCAGCACAACTTCATTCCAAGTTAAAGACACGTCTCCCTGCCTGCCAAGGCAAATGGATATCTCCTGCCTCTTCTCTCCTTCTTCATCTGCATTTTCTCTTCTATGTTAAATACCTAAAGTGATTTAGGTTTTCCAACTGGTTTTGCTGTTTCAGACTTCAGGAATTCCTGATGTACTTAAATACTACTTTTTTCACTAAATAATGTGTGCGGCACATTGTGGTTTTAAATACATACACACACATTTACTGCTTTTAACCAACGTCAAGTTACTGATAAACATAAATCCAAAACTAAAATAAACCAGCAGAAAAGGCTCACAGCCAGGGTGGACTTGTCTGCAGATATATACGTCTCCTTTCTCAGGGGCACCCAGTGCCCTGTGAATGTTTACTAAACAGCAGCTGTGGTTCCTATAGTTTGAAAGGTGACAGCACCGAGGAGGGGTCCTGGGAGATGGTGGGAAACAGCAGCAGCAGCTCAGCCCCACCCAGAGGCCACTATTGAGCAGCTGCTCTTGCCGCAGGACACCAGCCCGAAGTGGGTCGCTGGCTTGGTCACCCCAGTGCACTTGATGGCAACTTGTGGCAGGGGTCCTGACACATGCCCTGGGAAACCTGAGAACACAGCAGACTCCCACGGGGCTCCCATGTGACCGCATGGCATTCACATTTGCAGGAGGGCAGCTTGGACAGAATTCCCCAATTCTCTACCTACAGATAAGCCTGGACTGCTGGCCTACACCCCAGTGGGGGTAAGCACCCCTGGGAACCCTAGCACAGACCCAGCACCCAGAGAGCTCACAGTAGATGGCACTGTGATGGGACCCCTGCCCAGGCTGTGGGAAAGCGACACGGGGCCTGCGGGTGGCCCAGGCTCCCTCCGCAGACTTGTTGTGAGCCAGTAGCTGGGGAGGACACCCTTTGCACCCCAGACTTGGACGGGAGTGGGATGGAGGTGGGAAGGGGTGCCAAGGTGAAACGCACAGGGCTGCACCTCCTTCCAAGACAGAAGGAAGGAAAGGCAGGCTCAGGACAGGTCACATCGACATGAGGGAAGAAAAAGCCAGACTCTTTTAATTCACTCCTGTCAGTGCAGACATATTGTGGGAGGGACCTTTTGATTAGATTATTTCCATGAGGATGTGAGCCCCCCTATTTAAGGTGGGTCTTAGCTTACCAGAGTCCTTAAAAGAGCTCACACAAGAGTTCAGAGTTGATGCAGAGAGATGACACCACCATGATGTTTGGAGATGCAGACAAAAATGCCCCCAGGAGAAGCTAAGAGATGAAACCCAGGCAAAGTCTATCCCAGAGAAGTTAAGTGAAGCCCCACAGGTGCTTCAAGAGGATGCCACTGGAATCAGAAGCTGAAAGCAACAAATGGGGAGCAAGGACCAGCAGACCCAGCCACAGGCCCTTCCAGCTGACAGTGTTCCAGATGCTGGCAGCCTTTCCTCCAAGAAAATGTCCTCTTGTTGGCATCTGAATTTGGACATTTTCATGGCCTCAGCACGACAAACTCAGAACTTAATATATCCGCTT
>PVIY010017632.1:0-49081 GCA_004026745.1 Myrmecophaga tridactyla | reverse complement strand
TGATAATATTAAGAATTACTGATTGTATATGTAGAATGGAATGATATCTTAATGTTCTTTTGTTAAGTTTTTTAATTAATAAAAAAAGTTTATAAAAAAATAAAATAAATAAAATTAAAAAAAAAAGCAAGCTCAGTATTATTACACTAGCTGTTCTGGTTAATGTGGCCATTGCCACCGTCCTGTCCCAGGTACCTGTGGCTTCTGTAGCTCTTTGAGGACACAGTCTCCACTGGGGCGTGTCAGTGATCAGCACTGCAGGACAGCCACCGTCAGAACCAGGAGGTATATACCAGAAATGCCTCCCAGGCAAACCAGAGACAAGAACCACTCCAAACTAACCAGGGGGATACCGCAGACTTTGCTTTCCAAGTTAAGGGTTCTGATCAGCTTAAGGGTAAGGAAGATACACACGTGATAGAACATGTCAGGGAGAAATAGAGCAGTTACCATGACTGTGAGGCAGGCAGTTTGTGGTGTTCAGTAGACATAAAACAGGTAGCATTTATTAAACATATAGCCAATCACATGTAATCCATGTGCGTTATTTCCATCCTCCATGCGGTTTCAATCTTCCCTACGACAAGTATTTACTGAGTGTTTACTTTATGGAAGGCTCTGTACCAGATGCTGCAGAAAGTTTTCCTTCTATTTAAGCATCCATTATGGTTCTCAGGTGATAAGGGAATTAAATACAAATGGTGATGACCAAAAGATGATAGTGGGATCCAAGTGTTTCCCCCCAGAGCCAGGTACGAAGCCTCCCTGGTGAGGCAGGGTCAGGCCACGCTGTGGGCCAGCAGCTCTGAGTTTGGTCACACAGAAGAGATGGGATTGCAAAGTCATTGCCAGGACACAAGTCTACCCTCTGAGTGAGGATTTGGGAGAAAAAAAGATAAAGGTTGCTATATAACATGCAGCTTTTTAATTGAGCACTATCCAAAGGCATTTTCTATGTGTCTTGAGAAACACCTTAGGATTTAAGGAAAGATACTCTGAATTTGCATTTTTTTCCTTTTTTGGTCTTCTAAAACAGAACTTCTTTGATAAGATCAATTGCAGTTCAATGTTATTTTTCTTAGGTCTATGTGTCTTTAAAATATATAACATCCTCCCTCCACGCCTGGAGACTTTGGCCAGTGCCTTCTTTTCAAACTTCCAAGATTTATTTGCACATAAAATATATGATGTGATAGCTAAAATTTTACTGAGGACTTACTATGTGCCAGGCCCTGTGATAAGCGTTTTTACAGATACTATCTCAGGTCAGTTTTCTTTTTATGCCCATTTTACAGATGAAGATATCTGAGGCTTAGAAGGTTTAGATAACTTATCCAAGTAAGTGACAGGCTGGAATCAAGACCAGGACTTACTTCAACATCCTTGACCTAACACGATTACCATATTCAACAAATAAATTATTAAGTGGGGGGCGGGCCACGGTGGCTCAGTAGGCAAGAATGCTTGCCTGCCAGGCCGGAGGACCCGGGTTCGATTCCCAGTGCCTGCACATGTTAAAAAAAAAAAAAAATTATTAAGTGGGTACCGTGTGCTGGGCGCTCACCTAGACACTGGGGATACAGAAGGGAACAACACAGACAGAGCTCCTGCTAGAGGGATTTCTTCCCTTGGGAGGGACAACAAACAAACTAATATGGAATGTAATATCAGGGAGTGCCACTATACGGGCAGTGTGATCCAGCATGCATGTGTGTATGTTCACAGGTGGACGTATTTGTTAGATATGTGCCTAGAAAGACATTTAGAAGTATGTATACTCTAAGGGTGATTAGCTCCGTGTGGTCAGATTTTTATATTTTTTGTTACCCCTTTTTAAATTTTTTCAGATATTCTACAGTAGCTGTATATTTCTGATGCAATCAGATGAAACACATAAATATTATTAAAAAAAAATCCTGACAAACCACATATGGTTTAGACCCGCCCCCCCCTTACCCTCTTTCATTTCAGTTCTTTTGCATTTAAAAGAAGCATAGTTTGTTGTTTTTTTTTTTTCAGTTGTAGCATGTCTGAAATATTTATTCCTCCACCGGAACCTTGAGGACTTCCTCTGTCACAAGCTGTCCTGAGTTTGTGCACACTGGAATCTCCTAGGCAGTGCTTCAGAGGCTGGTCCAGGGCCTTGCTCCAGACCAGCTAAAGCAGAGACTCTGGGCTGGGGTCTGGGTGTCAGTGTTGTATTTTAAAGCCCCCCAGGTGACTCTGCTATGCAGCCAAGGTTGAGACTCCCTGGACAAAATGCTCCCTTCCCCTGCTCCTCAGAGACCCCGGACTCGTTTCCTGGGGAGCCACCAGGGCCAAGAGCAGCTCAGGCATCCTCAGCCCACATCTTCCACTCATCTCGCAGTGTCTGGGGTTCCCAGGGGGGAAGAGGAAGGCAATGGGCGAGAGCAGGTGCCCCGAGCCATGGTGGGAGAGGGCAGATCCTGAGCCCTCCAGTGCCTGGCTCCACCCCCAACCCCTCCCTCCTGACCTACTTACTGAGGACACACGGTGCAAGGGACTCGGGGCTGGAGGACAAGCCGGAATTCTTAGCAAAAGCCAGGCTGTGCAAATAGGGGGGAGAGGACATGCTCCGGGTCTGCAGAGTGCTCACTGTTCTGGAACGCGGCACTCACAGGTCACAGCGCGGGGCCTCTGTCTTTGCAGCGCTCTCAGGTTGAAATGTCCATTATGCCAACTGTCTTCTTCCCTAGGGGTTGAATTCTACTCATCCTGTAAGGCCACACTCTGTGAAGTCTTCTGACCTTGCCCTCCTCGGACCGGACGAGCTGTTCTCCCCTGCTCCCTTGGCACCCGCCCACAGGAGTTGGTTCGCACCATTAATGCAGCACTTAGCACACCCCACACTGCTTCTCCTGCTGCTTGGTGAGGTGTCCCTCTCCCGGGCCAGGCAGGGCAGTCCTCGAGGGCAGCCCCACATCCCGGTCCATCACCATGCTTGCAGTGCCCCCCTCCTTTTCTGGCAGGCCTTGGAGTCAGACAGAACCAGGCTCAATCCTGCTCTGTTCCTGAAGGCTGATTAAAGTGGGGAAGCCCCCCAATCTCTCGCTGCTTACCTGGGAACAGGTTAGAAATGCAGACTCTCAGGTCCCATCCTGTACCAGAATCTGTGGTTAGCAAGATCTACGAGTGATTCACATGCATGTTAAAGTTTGAGACGTGCCAATGGTCTCTTCAGCCTTCAGGTTCCTCAGTTGTGAAGAGGGGATGATAACTGATCACTTACAGGGTTGTGTGAGGCTGGAACAAAGCAATAGGCTTCAAGTGTCTCCTGGAGTGCATAGCAGGAGAAGATATTTTCATGGTTTCCTGCACTACATGTCGCTCTGGAAGGGTGTCAGGAGTCTGCAGTGGCCCACATTAGGAGGTCTGGGGTCTGCCACGGTGAGCCCTGGGGCACTGTAGTTGAGCAGGCATAGCAACCCACCAAGGGGGGAAAGAGGGGAGCAAAAGACAGAGTCTCCATTCTGGCACAGGCTCTAGTAGGGCCTGTGGTCTCTGTCCTGCTTTTTAAGGGACATTGATCCGTGCAAAGTGTGGGCTGAACTGTAACATTCTTGGGCTCCCAGAGCCGCCAGTCAGTGAAGGGTGGTGGTATCAAAGCCCACCACCGCCTGAGCACCCCTCCCCCACTTTATGAAGTTCATTGTCTGAACTGGGCTAAATTCCCTTTAGGCTCTCACAGGGCACCAGGCAACTGCTGCATGGCTAAGCTGCAGAAGAGAAAAGTGTAGGCCATTTGGATTGGGCATCTTTTTTATTTTTACTAGATATTAATGCTGACTAATAATTCCATCCAACACAAGGAACATAACACTTCATCACATATTTGTGAAGACTTATTTTTTCATCTACATTTCTTTTTTTTTTTTTTCCATGGGTGGGCACTGGGAATCGAACCCAGGTCTCTGGCATGGCAGGCGAGAGCTCTGCCTGCTGAGCCACTGTGGCCTGCCCTACCATTTCATTTTGTATTGGTTTATTTAATATTTGAGAATCACAATAGGACTTTGTGCAGAGATTGGTTCTGAGAACAGTACTAGTGTTTCAGCAAGATATTTGGGGAAACTGCTGTCATGCAGTGATGTCTCTTCCCCCCCTTGGAATTCCTTGACTTAGCAGTCAGTTGGAAAGAGAGGGTCCATGTGTCTCTGGCCTACAAGCTAACTCTCTCTGGGGCAGGAGAGGACAGACACTTCTTCATGTTTATCAAGACTCTACTCTCATCAGATCCTGCCAGCAGATAAGGGCAGATAGCAATGGTTGAGTGACATCCACTCAGTGACACCAGCTTTAGTTTCTAACCTTCAGGCCTCACTCCCAGACACATTGGATCAGGTTGTTCTAATAGTTACTCTTTGGGAGACTGTCTTAGTTTGCTAAGGCTGCTATAGCAAACTACCACAGAATAACAAGAACTTAATGTTCTATAGTTTTAGAGGCCAGGAGGCAGAATTAAGATGTCAGCAGGATTGTGCTTTCTTTCTCGTCTGTAGTGCTCTGCTGGTGGCTTGCTGGCAGTCCATAATTCAATCTCGGCTCCATCTCTTGGTCACTTCTTTTCCCATCTATCTCCTCCAGTCTCCAAACTTCCTCTGCTTATAAGGATTCCAGTCATATTGGAGTAAGGCCCATCGTGATTCGGTTTGGCCTCATCTTAACAGAATCTTCAAAGTCACTATGTACAAATATGTTCACATCCACAGGAGCAGTCTTTGTGGGGGATGATTATATCCACAACAGACAAGTTGGAAAGGGCTTACCTGGAAGCCACCAGAAGCCCCTGTGGAGGACACAGATACAGAAAGGCAAGAGGCAGGCAAGTCCTTCAGTGACATGGCCTGAGGTTGGCTTGGTCCAGGACTGAGATCTGGAGACTCCGGGTGGCAGGCAGGCATTCAGGCAGGGCTATGGGCCAGCTGCTAAGGAGGGACCCAGGACACGTGGGTTATAGACTGGACATGTCAGTAAGATGGTAGGCCAGGGTACAGGGACACTGGGCACTGTTCTTAGAGCAGGCTCAGCCCCAGGGGCATGTGTGTGTGAAGATCTGCTTTCCAGGACATTATAATCTAATAGCAGAGATTAGACTCACAGCTATAAAGAGTTCAGGTAAATGTCGTTGTTGCTGGATTCAGCCTCCATTCTCAGTCACAGCATGGAGGAGGCAGAGAATGAATGAAACCAGAAAGATCAAGTGGTGAACACTTTTACAAAAGCATTACTCAGGATAAATGACATATCATAAACTGAACATACTGAAAGAGGACAATTTTATGCATTTTGTCATATTTATACACCAGTGAAATCAGCATCACAAACAAGATAATGAGCATAGCTATGATCCCCAAAGATTTCCTCTGGAAATCCTCCCTACTGTCCTCCCTTATCCCCCAACTCCAGGGCAACCACTGTCACTGGAATTAGCCTGCTGGATGTCACCTTGCATAGAAGTAGGCATGTGCAGCTTTTGGATCATCACCTTAGAGACAAGTTTCCTTTCTCCTCTTCCAGTGGACAGTCAGCTTTAGCTCTGCAGATAAAAACTACACCTTAGGAGATGGCAGAGCATCATGGTGAAAGGAACCTGGGTTTCCAGATGACCTCAGACATCACAGCAGCCCAGGCCTGTCTGCTCCCCTGTGGATTTTTGGAGTCTCTTTGTTATTCTCCGTTAGCTTTATAGAACAGATAGCCCCAGATCTGCCTTTCAACCAAGCCAAACACAAACCAGTGTTAAAGGGCATAACCCAAAAGGACTTCCCTGCTGTGGGTTTTTCTCTTTGTATATGGTTAAGTGACACATAAACAGGCCTAATTAGATGTGGCCATGGGAGTCTGTTGTGAGCTGGCTTCGGTCACCATAATGACCCGTAGATTTTTATGATACTGGACCTCCCCAGATAGGATGGGCATATTTAATAAACACAAGTATAAATATAGGATAAGCAGTTAAATTTGAATTTCAAATAAACAATGAATAATTTGTTAGTATAAGTAATATCCCATGTAATATGTGGGACACAATTATACAAAAAAATTCTTTGTTTGCCTGAAATATAAATTTGTTTGGGAACCCGTGTTTTATCTGGAAAACCTATCCCAAGTTCCCCCAAGATCTGGCCACCATTTCCTAGATCAGGGGTTGGGAAACTTTGGCTGTAAAGACGCAGATAGTAAATATCTTAGTTTTGTGGGTTTTAGTCTCTGTTGTAGTTACTCAGCTGTACCACAGTGGTGCAAAAGTAGTTATAGACAATATACACATGAATGAGTGTGACTGTATTCCAATAAAACTTTATTTACAAAAGCAGGAGGGCTGCAGGATTTGACCTGCAGACCATAGTTTGTGGACCAGTCTTAAATCATTGGCTCTCAGAGTATGGTTCTAGGATCAACACCTGAAAACTTAATAGAAATGGAAATTCCGAGCTCTACTCCAGACCTACCGACTCAGAAGCTCTAGGGATAGGACTCGGCAATCTGAGTCCTAGAAAATCCTGATGCATACTAAGGTTTAAGAACCACTGCCCTAGAGCCTGACCGGACATCAGAATCATCTGGAGAACTTAAAATACAGGGACCTGTGCCCCATCAGACCTTCCGAATCAGAAGTTCAACTTGGGAGTTGGAGGTGGGCTAGGCAAGCTGGCTTTGTCTATTTTCACATTTCCACAGGCAACTCTGACACCCAGCCAGGGCTAAGGATATTTACAATGAGTGCTCAATGAATATTAGCTCTAGGACTCATCAGGTTTTAAGATTTCAGAGCATAATGTAAAAGATTTAAACTCCTAAAATTAGTAGAGTCCTTCCGTGTCCTGAGTTTCCACAGAAATAAGGTTAAGCATAAAGGTGGAAGTGGGTTCAAATTAGAAATATAAAAACATCCATTATGCAAAGGTTCTTTTACTTTGCCCAGAAACTAAAATTGCATTTACTAAATCCTATTAACCACACTACCAAGATACCATCCCCGGAGGCAGTTTGTTAGACTAATGCTTACTCCTCCTTTTCCTCTGGGAAGGAAAACTAACATAAAGCAATTTATACAGAATCATGCAGTACAGTTCTTTACTACAAAGGATATTGTTCTACAAAAAGAGAAATAATTAAATCGGCCATCCATATTTCCTTTTGGCTAATTCCCTCTCCTCAAACCCCCAAATGCTTCCCGCCCTGACAAATAATAAATGCATCAAAATATCGTAAACATAGAAAAGGAAAACATGAAAATTCAGTAAATGCCTATTCTCTCATGAAACAGCCTCAATTAAGGTCTTAGATGCTATTATATCTTTCTTATAGTTATTAGTTCCTTTAATTTTATTAGGAACAATTGAACATTTGGGCAGAGGCTATTGGTCTTTTTTCTCCTCTGGAAATTAGAATTACTGATTAATTGGCAAAATGAAATGTCCCTTTCAGTAGAGAGGCTGATGGGAAGAACAGGAAGGAGAAGTACCTCAGTCTACCCCAAATGAAAAAACAAAAAGCAAGAAAAAACCTGGGCAGTGAGGGAAACATCAGCTCCCTTGTCTGCCTTCTGAAATTTTACTTTCAACATTCCATCGATCAGAGCAGGTTAATAAAATATCAGGAACTTGGCCCCAAGTTAATTTAGCAGCTCTGAACAGGAACTCACAGACTGGGAAGAAAAAGGCCCCAAGACTGCAAACCAGTCTGGCAATACTTTACCTAGTGCCATAAAGTGGCTCATAACTGTTAAATTGAAAAGGAAGGAAAGACAAGGAATTCTTTCAAACAGCTATAGATTCCTTCCCAAATTCTCCTTTTTAAAAATATCTCATGTGGGCTGTTTTTTCTCTTGAAAATCCAGTGATCAGAAAGGAATAGATAATGTGAAATATATACTCGCAACTTAAATTTGAGAATAAACCAGATATGGCCATCCACGGAGGAAAGGTGCCTACCTTTGTAAATGAAGGCTGTATTTGTGAATCTCTTCCAGTAGGAAATTTCTGAGAAATTTTTTTACCAGTTGATTGGCCAGGGTTAATGCAGGTATCATTTAACAGCTGATCTGCTTAAAAATGAACCCAGTATCTAGCAAAGGGCCAGTACATGGGATGCAATAAATTTTTGTTAACAAGTGACCAAAATGTTGACTATGGTTTCATTCTTACAGTCTGCCATGTGCCGTGTGTATTTGGTTCCAAGTGCTTCACATACTTCAACTAATTTATTTCTCACAAAACAAGAAGCCTGTGAGGCAGATATCATCTTCCTCAATAGGTAAGAATATTGAAGAGCAGAAAGAGCATGTAGTTTGCCCTCAAGTGGCACAGCTGGTTACTGAGCTAATAAGGATTTGAACTCCGATCCTCTAGCTTTAAGGCTTGACTACCTTACATTTCTTCCTTTGTTCATTTTCTATCCTGAGCAGACAGTAGCTGATAATAATAAATTACATTTTTTCATTAACTTTTATTTATCCCAGTTCACTTCTTCCTACCTCAACAAAGCATAATCATTATAAATGATTTCCAAAATGTTGAAGTTGGGAAATGTCTAAATCAGTGCAGAAAGACGTTGCATACTTAGGTGCTAGTAATCATTCTAGACTTCAGAGTCTACCTAATTCTCATGGGATCTAGACACAAAATAGTGGCCAAGAGTATGGGCTCTGAGATAAGACAAATCCAGACTCTGCCACTTACAACTACATAATTTGGAGAAAGACTCATTTTCCTCATTTGCAGAGTGGGGATAATAATTGTGGGATTAGGTTCAGGTGTCTCCTTGGCCAGGTGATGATGCCTAGTTCTGTTGCTGTGGACTTGAATCGTCAGCATGTGAAACTCATATCTGGCTGATGACATCTGCAGTTGGCTGAGAGGTGAGTACCTTCTGCAATGAGTGATGTTTAATTTAATTAGCTGGAGGCTTAAAAATGAGAGGTCAGAAGCGTGCTCAGTGCAGCTCAGCCCAAGCAGCCCAGCATGTCTCCTTTCAGCGCTCACAGCTCAGCCCAGACATTTGGAGATGCAGAAAGGAATCAGCCCAGGGAAAGCTGCTGGAACCCAGCAGCAAGGAGAGAAGGCCAGCAGACATCACGCTGTGCCTTCCTGTGTACCAGAGAACTTCAGATGGTTAGCTGCCTTTCCTCTGAAGAAGTATAAGTTTTAAACTGAATAAATCCTCTTTTATTAAAATCCAGCCCATCTCTGGTGTGTTGTATTCTGGCAGCTTTGGCAGACTAAAATGATAATGGTGTCTATTTATGGGGTTATTGGGATAATAACATGAAACATCTCTGGAAAATTCCTGGCACATAATAGGCATTCATGAATTTTATTTCCTTTTCCTGCTTTTCTTCTGTTTGTCTCAGCTTCTCGGCTCCTATTTGGTAAACAAGGCAGACAGGTGTGTTGAGCCTAAACAGAACATGCACCGATTGGAGCAAAGGTCACCCCAGGCCTCCGCCACCATCCTGTATCTACAGCAGTGTTATAACGAAGATGTTATCTCATTCACCTTTGAATACGTTGTTCGTTTAAAACGCTGTCATCTAAATCCTTTCTGCTGGCTTTTTTTTTTTTTTTTGAGTAGAGAATCTCCAAATATTTCCTCTTCTTTCATTTCTGTCAGCAAGACAAATAGACTAAAGAAACTGCAGCCAAAGAAAACACCAGGGAAGACGTGTATATCACTCAAAAATAGAAAGAACCTTTTCCATCCTAGAGCCCCTGTGATCGTCCTTGAAAGTTCTCTCAAGAAAGAAAAAAAGAAAAAGCACCTTTTTCATTAAAAAAGCAGGAGCGCTTCCCACATCCTGGCAGCCAGGTACAGAGTGGGCATATGCTTGAGGGCCAGTAGTAAGGGGGTGGGGGGAGCCCGAGACAGGGGGCCTACCTTAAAGCTTCTCTTATTCCTGGAAGCTGTCTGCCCCCTCCATACCTGATCTCCAGGCCCCTTGGAGACCACAGAAGTCATAGAAATGTGGGCCTCGCTCAGCTGCCCTGGGAGCAGCTCTGAGGTCTACCTGGCATGGTTAAAGACCTGGCCTAGCCTCAGGGCTTCTCCCATGATGGGTTCACTGTTACCACGTGACTTCACTCTCCTTTTTCCACCAAAGGCTCTTCCCTTTTTTTGTCCAAGAAGAGGCCAAAGGGAGATTTTGAGCTTCTGGTGATAAGGTTTTCTTTGGGGAAAGTTGATAACGATTGTGACTGAGTAATCTTTATATCCTCATGTATGAGCGCTCCCGCGTGCCTGGCATGGGCAGGTGGGGCTCCCAGCACTTTATTTATACCATCCCGAGATAGTGGGATTACCGTCTTCGTTCTACAGAAGAAGAAATACAGGCTTAGAGAGGTTAGGTTCCTTTTCCAGGGACACACAGCCAGTAGTCGGTATGGGGAGGGCTTATCCCCAGATCGTTTTTTGTTTGTTTGTTTTTCAGTGAATATACACTAAGTCCTAAAGGGGGAAAGCAGAGGTGTGGCCCCATAGCTGTCCTGGCTTCCTACCAGCAGATGGCTCGCAGTTTCACCTGAAGGTCCCTACAAGCTCTGACAGTTCAGAGAAAAGTTTTCCCTCACGGTATTGGACATGGGAACTTCCACGGCAGGTAAGATCACACATACTGTCTTCGTTCCTGAGTATAATGTGTACAGCATGAAATAACAGAATCATTTTAAAACTTCTCCCTTGTGTGTTGTGTGGGGAGGGCACAGAAACGTCAATCACACTGTTAGAAATGGTCTTTATCATGAAGGTTGAGCACCGGGAGGAAGGTGGAAATGCAGTGGTGGAAACTAAGGCAAATGCAGAGGATCAGAGAGCTCCCACCAGCCAGAGCCTTACTTTGGGGGAAATTCTCTTCTTACCGGTCACTAACATGATCTGTCCATGAAATGGAAATGAAAGACTTATTGAGGAACATACAGTACCTCCAGGAGACTGGACTATTGAGACAGACAAAGTAACAGCAACTAGGAAAGGATTTCACCTACTTTTGTGTAAGGTCCAGGACTCTGCAAGCAGATGGCAGCCTTTTATGAGCAGGTCGGTTAAATCTTCTCCATTATTGCCCACGTCTGATCAGGACAGTCTTAGGCACCAGAGAGGGATAGACCAGAGAAGGCACCAAACAGATATCACTTAATGTTAAATAAGATATGAATATTAACTTTCTCTTATGTTTGAGAACCATTTTACTGTTTTCAAAGAGCCACCCATAGATAGTTAAGGGGTTCAGTCATATCTAGAAAGGAATCCCACAGAGTCTAATGGTGTCACAGGAGCTGGGTTGCATTTCCTTATGTTGCCTGCGCAGTCTTCACCTTGTACACCTTCCATGGCAATCGGCAGGTTAGAAGACCATCAGTTTTGACAACACTCCCTGCAGCTCTGTATCGCCACTACCTAGCACAGGCCTGGCATGCACAAAGGAATCATTGTATGTGGATGGTTGAATTAAATTGAATTTCCCTCCTTATGAGACTCCCTGGCTATCCCAGATTCCTAATAAATCACTAACACTAAGCAGTCATCATCAACACTCCTGGTGTATACCTTATTGATTTCTCTGAACCCTGCCCATGCAGCCTTGAGCTGCAGCAGGTGACAAAGGCTTCTGATCATTCCCTTCCCAGGGTGTGTTACCTTTTCTAAATTTCCTTTGACAAGGTCCCTCCACGCTTGGATTCCACCATCTGTTAGGTGTCTGTGAGGCTCCATTAATGTCCCATCACTAGGCAGGTCTGGCTGGGTGAGAAGTGAGGATTTCTAATTAACATTAGGCAAATATATGTAATTCTATCCTGGATGCATGACTTGACTCCTCAGTGGCCTCATGACAGAGCTGAAGCCATATGACATTTTGCATCCAGATGGGCATATGCCCCGGGAGCCTCTCCAGAAGGTAACATTGCTAGCCCAGCAGCAGACCTCGTGCCCCTCCATTCAGTCCTTGACAGTTCTCTCCATTTCTCCATAGTGTGACTTTCTGGGAAGAGACTGAAAGGCAGAGTAGAAAGGGGGTTCTTATTTTCCTTGCACTGAGTTTGGGACTCTCCCGGAATGGAGACTCTCCTTTACATTGCTTTTTGTTCAGCCTCTGCCAATGCCATTGGCCACTCTGATTTGGTGGGACTACGAGGGACCTTGGTTATCTAGAAGAGGGATTGGGAGATGACAACAAAATATAAAAAGAAATGAATCTGGAAATAATGAGCTAAAATTTGTTTAAAATAGTAATGTTAAGATGTGTATCATCATGCCACATATATGTTGGGTACTTGGCATTTGCAGACTTGACATATGTGCATGTTTGAGGTACACGTGTGAAGACAGCATTGTTACAATTCACTGTGCACTTACCACATCCAAGCTAGGGACCAAGAGTCAAGCAGCAATTCAGTGTCACTTAAGGGTGGGCCAGTTAAGTGGAATTAGCAAAAGATTCCCCAAGAGCCCCTGATGTGTGGTCAGGAGAAGTGAGACTTGATTTGAAACTTTAAGGAAGGGAATTTTAATCATCTAAAGAAAGGGATGGGGTAGGCAGGGGCAAGTGTGAGCAAAAGCCCAGGGACTGGGAATAAATAGGACAGGTTGAGGACTGAGGGGCTCCTGGAATGACTCAACCGTCCAGTGGACATGGGTCTCTGGCCACCTGGGCACTGCATTTGTACCTTCTTTAGAATCCCCGAGGTTAAAATGCAAGGAGCCTCAGAGACTACACAGGGCCACCCCCTCCTCCCCTAGGATGGGAGGTAGAAAATGCAATGCTTATGAGCCCGAACTTGAGGTTCGGACAGACTGCGGGTCAGCTCCCGATCCAGCCACTTATGTGGTATGAAACTGGGCAGTCACTCCCTCTCTGTGTTCCTCCTCTCTCTCAGAGCATGGTGTGGGGATTAAATGAGGTGACACATGTAGAGTAGTTCATGGAGTGCCTGGTTAATGGCTCAAAAATTATTGTTGTCGTTGAATTTACTGACACAGTAACTGAGACTTAAAGAAGTTACATTACAAGGTCACACAAATTAGAGGCTTTGCCAGGACTAGAACCCAGGACTCCTGAGAGCTAGCCAGACATTCCATCTCAGAAGAAATAGAATTTGTAATGGGAAGTGGAAGGCCATAAGGTTTAAGAGACAGGCTTTGGTGCCAGAGGGTTCCACCTAGGAATGATATTACTGAGCAAATTATCTAATCTCTCTGGGTTTCACCTTCTTCACCTGTAAAGTTGCCTCATAATACGGTGAGGATCAAATGAAACAACACATGGAGAGGCTTAGCAGAGAGCCAGGTACAGTAGTAAGTGCTTGGTATGTGGATTATTTATCACTCAATCTTTGGACAAGTAGACAGAATTTCTCTGGCCCCAGGTGCAGCATGTTGTGAGAAGTGAGGTCTCAGATTTGCTATTTGACAGAAGGTTCTTCGTAGCTTTTTGGAGAGCCCACAAAGGTGGCAAAACTAAATGAGTATCTCCACTGCCTGAGAAGCCTGCAACCTTGTGCATCCCCCTTGAAAGATCCAAATAAACATCCATCTCATGCAGACAGCAGAGCTTTCCTGACAAAGGACTCTGAAAATTGCCACTCTGACCTGCCAGAGCCTATGTGCCAACCAGAGTCCTTGAGATTCATACATAAAAGAAGGGAGAAATGTAGCCATCCTTTTATACAGCTGCTCCATGCTTCCCTGGGCCGTAGCAGGCTCCATGATGGGATCCACCTCCTCCTACCTTTTCATTTTGGCTAATATTTCCACCTGTTCAGTTGTGAAGATGTCAAATCAACACAACAAGCATTTATTGAGCACCTTCTATATACCAATTGCTGTGCTTGCCTATATATCCTTATTTCCCCAGCTAGAGCAGTTAGCTAGGGAGGTTCCACGATTTCCTCAAAGATACCAGTCTGGACCATGAGGGATTACTAATTACTTAACTAATAACAACTATTCAGTAAACATCTAAAATGTTCCAGGCAGTGAGCTGAAGTACTTTATGTGCATTGTTTCAATGAATCCTCCCAACAGTCTAATTAAGTAGGACCTATTATGTATGAGGCTCAGAGAAGTAAAATAGCTTAGGGCCATGGAATTAATAACAGGTGAAATTGGGTGTGAACTCATATCTTGTTCCAGAGTACATAGAATTAGCCAGATCAGAAAGGCTAGGTGAACCAGGGTAAAAAAGCAAAGGCCAGGAATGGGTCCTTTCTGCTCTTGATCAGATATGGGATTCCCTGGGAAACATCAGGGCCAAATGGTCCATACCACTTAGCCTTCTGGAATGGGACTTGTGGCAGGCAACAGGGGAGGAAGGAATCTGAGGGTGACAGCTTTTGCTCCAGGAACTTCCTATTGGCCTCTGTGTTCTTCCAAACTCCATCTGGGTCATCTCCACCTGCTCAGCTCTCTTCTGCTGCTTCCTGGCCCACTGACCTTGTGCAAGTCCCTTATGTTCTTTGAACTTTAGTTTGGTTCTCTGTAGAAGGGGATGGTATTGCCTGATGCTTGCAAAGCCATGAGGATAAAATGAGTTAACACATGAAAAATCCCTGACTCAGTATCTGCCACATATTGAGGATGCAGTGAATCTGAGATTGCTCTACTCCCTAAGAAGTTGCTAGACTATATTCTCTTAATTTAAAGACCCCTGGTTGGCCTCTGAGCCAGGATTTACTGCCATCATTCCCTCCCTCCTGGTATTGGGCAGAGACCCGATGCATTCATTTGAGATGATAATGCTGGCTCTGGTCTCAGACTGTCTGGGGTCAAATTCTAACTCTGCCACTTACCACCTGTGTGATCTTGAGCCACAGTCCCCTGAAAAAGGGAATAATAGTAGAACCTACACCATAAGATTGTTGTAAAGATTAAACAAAATAATCCATGTAAAGCAACTGACAAAGGGTCTGGCACATCATAAACACTCAATAAATGTTAGACATAAAAAAAATAACAGCTACAAAATAATATTGTGCCACATCTTCTCCATGTCGGACCCAGCACTAGATGCTGGGGACATTTATAGTGAGTGAGGCAGACCTGGTCCCAGCCCTCCTGGAGCCCACAGGGTCCAGTGAAGAAGACCAGCAAACCAATAACCAAGAAATGTCTCATATTGCGAATCTGGATATGGTCTAGGGAGGAAATGAATGTGGTTGGGTAATAAGACCTACTTTGTGAAGGTCAAGGAAGATTATAGAGTCTGGAAAATTCCACTTACTATAGTTCCCCTCTTGGAAATTCATAACATTCATTAACATTTCAAAGGCTCTGAGAAGCCTTTGATAAAGAAACCTGTTTAATTTTGTTTAACCCAGGTTTTTCCAAATTGTTTTGACTATAGACTATGTTTCTCTGCCGAATGCCTTTTTATCATATTTTCCAAATTAATGTTCTGATGAGCACATTTGGGAAACCTGAACTAAGTTACTATTTCTCTGTAATTAGCTGTTCTTGGCAGCCCCAGGTAGGACTCTTTGGTTTGGTTGTTCTTCAGACTATAATGACAATACTATTGGTGAAAATGGGTTTCCAGGTGTCGCATTCATCTTGATTTCCTTCAGTGGTATTGATTCCTTCTCTTTCCTTGTACTTCTTTCTTAGTACATTTCTTCATGTCTTTTTGTTAGCAAACTAGCTTTCACTCTTTTTGAAGAGGATAAAAAAAGATCCTTTTTAAGGGTAAATCAATTCAAATGAGATGTGAGGTGGGCAGCACAGCATGGAGACTTGACAGCATTTTCCTGGAGCCGGCTCGAGGCATCTGTACCTGTTGTGGTGAGAGTAAATGTCCTCTTTAGAATTCAGAAGTGACAATGAGGTTAAGCCAGCTGGCAGAGAGTTCCTGGGCATTACCTAATCAGCACTAGCAGGTAAGAAGAGCAAGAAGAAACACAAAGACCTGTAAACCTTGCTGTGACTCTCCAAAATAAATAAGGCTAATCCACAGCCTCTAAATTACTGGAGTAGAGCATGCAGAAAGCAAAGGAAGACCTTGGGCATGCAAGAAAATGGTCTTGTGCACAAAATGTTCTATACTTGAAGCTTGAGAGGGAACCAAAAATTCTGCCCATTGGGAGGCACAATGCAAGCATTTCCTGAAATTAAATTGCAAATTAAATTGCGAACTTGAGAGTCAGATGGACCTGCATTTGTATCCCAACTTTTGTACCCCACTATATCTATGACCTTATTTAACTTCTCCAACCCTCAGTTTCCTCATCCATAACGTGAGAATATTGCCACAAACCTCACATGAGAATTAAGTGGGATGGCGGCAATAGTAGAAGGGTATTTTTAAATATCCTTTGCCTCCTCTGCTCCCTCTGAGCTACTTTGGCTATTGATACCTTAGGATGTTATTTGCCAGGTTAGTCCCAGCAGAGAGTTGAGGTGGTGTGTGAGGAGAGGGTGTTTGTTAGAAGAGGAAATGGAAAAATGAATTGGAAACTATGAGAGAGCTCAGAAATATCTGGAATGTAGGAATCCCAGGACCTGCAGACTGCTAGCTGCCAGCAATAAAGTGGGGGAGGGCCTTGGAGACAGGCAGTAAAAGAAGTACTAAACCGAGTATGGAAGGAACCCAGGGGAAACGTTGGCTCCCTGATATCATTGCTTGAAGGAAAATGTGGGCCTGCAATGCACAGTGAGTGCCAAGAATCAGTTGTGTGGCTCTGGCAAAGATGTTCTGCTTGATGACCCAGGCGGCCACCTGGTCAGCAGGAATATTCCTGTCTTTCTCCCTCTTGAGGAGTCCATCATGTGTGCACAGAACCAGGCTTAAAAAGATCATCTCACTTAACACCCTCATCCCACAGGGAGGGAAACTGAAGAGCGGGAGAATGGCCACACTACTCAGTGGGACAGCATGATCTGAGAAACCAGTTTTTAACCCTCAGTTCATTCTTCTTTCCACTAGACCCTGGAGAACACAACAAGGCAAAACAGCCCTAAAGCTTCCCTATAAAGCTTTTGCTTTGGGAACTAGAAATGTTCCAATAACTGTCATGACAATTGGTCCATTTGAACCCAAGTACTAAGAAGCCATCTAAAAGGCATCTTTCATTTTCCCCCCTTGCTCCCTCTTTCTCTTGCCTTCCTGAAACATGATGATGGTCCACAACCAGCTCTTAACCATGAGGATACCTCAAGAATGAAAGCCAAGTGCCAAGGATGCATAGCAGAAAAACAAAAGGAGGCTGGGTCTTCAAACTCATCATAGAGCCACCATAACAACCTGGACTGTCCAACTCTGGGCTTATTTTACCTGAGAAGAAAATCTCAATCTTATCACAGCAACAACAAATGCTGATGTTGGACAAGCTGAGCTTCAAGTCTCAGCTTTGTGTGACTTAAAATGGCCTAGTTAATTTCTCTGCAACTTCTGTTTTTTCATAACCAGAAAGAAAGACACAAATGTGTCATTTAGTATATACTTTGTGCTAGGAGCTATGATACCAACTTTATACTCATCATAGAGTAGGAATCCCCTCCCTTGTTTAGATAAGAAAACTGAGGCTGAGTAAGTAATTTGAGTAAGGGGATGGCATGGCAGGAATACCAGCCTGGAAGTGTTGGATTTGGGAGGCCTATGTTCTTAATCATGGCCATACAAAATGGGCAAGATAATATCTATTTTACAACTGGCACATAAAAGGCACTCATTAAATGGAGGCTGCCAATAATTATTAGTAGAGTTCTCTTTCTTTAGTTTTATTTTATTTTTGGTTTCATTCATTCTATTGCTCTACCAGACCTAGCAGAAGCCTGTGGACAAAAAAGGAACAATCCCAAGAACTAAAGATGAGAAAGCTTTTCCCTGTGCTGTTCCTGACAGTGGTCAATTATTTATAGATGAGAATTAGAAGCCACTACTTCCTATGTATCTAGTGGTGTCTCAGAATGGACCCTAAACTGGGAAAGGAGGAGATGTGTTCTAGTGCCAGATGTATTCATAACTCATTATGTGCCCCTAGGCAAATCAGTTCCATTTTCTGGATCATAGTTCTCCCCTCTATAAAATGAAATTATTGGATTGGGTCATCTCTAAGGCTCCCCTCCACCTGCTCCTCTGATAACTTCAAACCCACACAGATGAACTCATAGAGTATTCATTTCAATGAAGTCTTTCAGAGTCATTTCAACAGCTATCATTCCTCATAACATGTTAGTTTTAGCATCTTATCACCAAGTCATTTTTTTCCTTAAGAAATACACTGCAGTTTCTTTAAAAAATTCTTTTTAAGACATTAGAATGAGGCCAATTTACAAAGTCAGTCTCAATGATCTTCAAATATGACTTCCATTTCAAATTATGTTTTGTTCAGGCTGATATTAAAAATGAGTCAGTATTTCCTGAATAACAATGAACAAGGTTCTTACAAGCCTTCAGGATAAAGAAAAAGCAGCCTCAATTACATATGAGTTCTTGGGCATCCCATGAAATCACTTGAGCAGTCCTGAGAGCTGTCCTGTTAAAGGGCACCCATACTCTTTGTGACCCTCTATAAATTCCTGGATTCCAAGGCTCCCAGGACATCAGCAATGGACATGATTGGGCTCAGATACAGTTTGGGGGAAGATACTTCTTCAGGATATTGAAAGGAATTTGGTATTATATTCTCAGCACCCAGCCCTATGTGTCCATCGGTACCCAGATGACAGAACAAGAACTGAGCACAGAGAGGAAACATGGGGAGGAGCCCCCTAATGACCAGCCACTTGTAGGCTGTGACCTCCTTGTCACTGTAAGAAGGCAGGTGGTTTAGGTAAGCCTTAGTGATGATGTTGAAGGGGTCTTCCGTTAGGTAGAGGAATGATCTGAATGAGTTTCACCTTCCCTTCTATTGTGGTTCTTGTCTAGGATTGCTGGAAGGACCTTGGCTTAGTCCTTTACTTTTTCTTGACTAAATCATGGATAAGCATTAATTTTAAAGATTCCTATGGGGCAATCATGACGGCATTTTCCACTGGGATTTAACTGCTCAGTGTTGCCGTTATTTTAGACTCAGAGATTATACTTCCCATGCCATCACACATCAGAGCAGCCTGGATTATGATCTCTGACTTGCTGAAGGTCTCGCAGAACCTCAGTACAAGATTCCTGTCCCAAGCCTGCATGCTCACTAATGCAATCCACACATTCATTGGAAAGAGACAGCAAGTTCTGGGGGCAGAGAACAATGGGTATGATTTGTTTTTCTATCATTCATTCTCTGTTTTATTTTCTGAACACTGCCAAGTATTAGCATAGGGAGTAGAGCATTAGAAGTCTTTGCTCCTGGCCCTGATTCAGCAGCATTTTACCAACAATGATAGTGGGGCTTTGTCTCAATATAAGCAAAGCAATTAAAATGTTGTTATTGTGCTTTCATCGAGGCATGGGCTCTTCCCTCTGGAAGCTTACAGTTTAGAAAAAAGGACAAGAATCTAACACATGAAGCTGTTAGAGGGCTATGTTACAGAGAACATATTCTGTGTCTAGTGAAAGATAGATACAGAATGATGAGAAAGCTCTCTATAGAATCTCAGAAGGAGATCATGACACAAGTGAAAATACCATCTGGTTATCCTTTTCACTTTATCTTTGCTCCCTAAATGGTTTATCTTCTTGGAAAATTCTTCAATTTTGAGCAAAAGCTGAATCTCACTGTTCAGGAGATGCTCCCACTGAGAAATGTGCATGTAAAAGGGTATAAACACAGGAGAACACAGTCAGGAAATGAAGATCTGGGGACAGGAACAGAGGTTGCACGAGAGTGTCTATAGATAACTTCTTTGATTTTTATCTTCTGTTCATTTGCCACACTGAACACTTCTTGACGTAAAAGCTTGAGCTTTTTTTATTGCCCCCAAAAGTTAATTTACCACGTAAAACAAAACAAAACAAATAAACAGAAATACCAACACGCAGGGATTGTTAAACCCCAGCGGTTATGAAGAGTGAAGGTTCATGGCCAGCCTTGCCTCTCTAATGTGTGTTTTTAGTGCCATGTATTTCCACATTGTCTGTTGTTCCACCTTCAGATTCTCGTGTATCTCCATGTGGACATTAAGCTAGAGATAGATTCTCCATAACAGGCTCACATGAGGGAAAAGAAAAACAGGAAAAAATTATTTTTTTTCTTTGTGGCAAATGGTCCATCAGAGTCTTACATTTCTCTCTTCAAACAGTTCGTTCATTTTGGTTGTATGTTAGTTTGGCTCTCAGATTACACACAGTAAAATGGCAGCTGATGGAAATGAAAAATGATTTCTCATGACATTCATGGGAATTGCTTCCTACCTCCTCATTGCTGTGGAGCCCTATCGTCTGGCAAAGTCATGGATTAATTTTTTAGGAAAAAGGCTCTAGCACTTACAGCTTCCAAGGCAGACAGGGAAGTTTTTAGATGGTCAAAGAGGGTACAACCCCTTCTTAGAGGAGGTGAATTATTTGACTTTAGGTGAAAGGTAAATGAGTGTATTTGTGCTTCCTGCCCATCCCACACCCATCTAGAGTATGGAACAGCCCGCTTCAGGGAAGTTGGGTTCTACAGAGCAAATACACTTACCCAGAATTGTTTACTGTTTTTCCAGGGTGAACAGGGAAGAAAGAGGTCAACTCCTCAATGCTTATGGGCTTTTAATAGGTTTAGTTCATCCATTGGAGAAACATAGACCAATGGCTGTTACCCAATGAACAGGTAATTCCCTCTTCCTCCATGGGAAGGAATGAGAAGGGGTGGGGCAAGAGGCTAGGAATATATCTAGTGGGAGACTTGAGAAATGAGATATGAGCTTCCCCCTAATCCCCTGTACTGTGTTGCAAAGAGGACATCATAGCTATAAAATCTCACAAAATAATCTAATATTTTAGAATTATAATTTGAAACTCTCAGTGTCCCCCAGTCCCCACATTGCAAGCATCCAGTCTCCTGACATCTGAGGTCTGCCTCAGGCTGGCCTTGACCTTCTTTTCAGTCTTGCTTCTCACTGATCCCACTCGAATCCTCTCTCCCCAGCAATAGCACCCTCCTGTTGTCCCCCGACCCGCTAAGGTACTCCTTCTTCTGCGTTTTTGCTTGCAAAGTTTCACTGCCTTCCATTTTCCCTTCCATGTGTCTAAACCATCCAATCCTTGAGGATCATTTCAAGGCCCATCTTCTTTAAGATATGGTCCTGACATGTCCCCCTTCATTTCTGCCACTCTCGCTGTCTATTATGCTGCAATTTCTGTAGCCTTGTACTCTGACCCTTGTTCCTACATCTATCTTGCTACCCAGTTAGGCTATGAGCCCCTGAACAGAAGCGGCTTTGACTACTCATATAACTATGGATGATTCCAGGACCTAGCATCATGTACTGGGCTTGCCATGGGTGTGCAGGTTTTGATGAGATACCCACAGCTTTGATACATTGTTCTGAAATGTCTCTCTTACTACACATGAATATACTGCTGTCCCTGTGTCACCTGGCTACCCATCACATTCCAAGTTACTGGATATTCCAGAACAAGCAATATTATTCCCTCAAGCTTCCTATCTTTGTATTCCTAATGAGAGGATTACAATAATTTGACACCAAAATGTCATCTCTAGGAAGCATGCCCAGCTCAGACCAAGTGCAGGGAAAGGAAGGCCAACTGCTTGGATTGATGAGAAACTCGTGCAAAGTTGACCCCCATTTGGCTCAAGTTCCTGCCTTGTAACTGCTCTTCCTTCAGCCCTCTGGTGAGCCTGAGTGTGGGGGGATTGGGGGGTACCTGATTCCAGTCTGCAAAAGCCATGGAACAAGGGCCTGGCCCTATTTGGGTCCTGTGCTACAAGTAAGGGAGCCTGGGTCCTGGTTCTGTTGCAAACTTACAGTTTGACTTTGAACAAGTCCCTTCCTCTCTGGGACTCAGTTTACTCATCTGTAAAATGAGTTTACCAGCTAAGCTACTAACAAAGGTCCCCTTGAGCTCTAAATTTATGAATAGCAAGATGTCACTTAATCCACTTTGTTTGCCTCTATCTACTTTATCCAGGATCAAACTTAATCAACAGTCAATGGATCCATTTTTTTCCAGGAGGACCATGATCTCCACATTCATACTTGCTCTGAACCTCCCTGGCCCACTCTCATCAGGACCTAATTAGGAGTATAGATACCAATGGCAGTCAGATCTGCCTTATACCAAGTCTGCCTTGGGTATTTCTAAAATAACCTCCTCTGCCTTCTTCCATTCAGGATCAATTCTGCCTTGGGTATTTCTAAAACAGAGATCTGATCATGCAATGTCCCCTACTTTTGAAAGCCTCAGGTTTCATGAATCTAAGTTCCTTTGAGGTTTTATAACCTTCAGGGTTCTCCATAACAGGCCCACATGAGAGGCCACGTAAGGAACCTCCCAAGAATCCTTGCCTTTTGCGGTAGTCTCTTCCTAACCCATACATCCTGCACAGCAATCATAATGGGCCATTTGTAATGCTGTTTTACTCTTATAAAATTCAAATGCATTGAAAAAAACAAGCATAAATCTTTGTTACTGGGTATGCAATGCCTAAAAATGTAATTTGCAACATGAACAACGTAAAAGTGAGGGATAGATGGATATAGGTACTGTGTATGTGTAAGTTTTTGAAGTTACGTTGGAATCTAACACAAACTAAATTGTAATAGATTTATTATATAAAATGAAATCCTCTGTGATTACCATAAAGAAGATATTTAAAAAAAAATCTACCCAAAAGGAAAGGCTAAGTGATTCAAAATGCATTGAATCTATGGATAATTTAGGAAGAACTAATGTCTTTACAGTACCATGTCTTTAAATCCCTAAATTTGATTAATATTTCAATTTGATTTCTATTCATTTTGATCTCCATTAACATGATACCAAAATGTTTTATAGAACTTTATCCATTTTTTCCCCTAAGATTTATACCTAAATCATTTTTTGCTTTATGTGTTTTTTTTTGTTTTTTTTTTGCTATTTAAACAACATTTCAGTATTACAGAAAAATTGCAAAGGTAGTATAGGTACCCAGCTTCCCCCATTGCTAATATCTTACGTTAGTATGGTACATTTGTCAAAATTGAGAAACTGACATTGGCATATTACTATTAACTAAACTCCGGACTTGATTTGGATTTCATCAGTTTTTCCATTAATGTCAATTTTCTGTGTCAGGACCAAATCCAGAGTACCACATTGCATTTGGTTGTTATGTCTCCTTAGTCTCCTCTGGTTGGTGACAGTTTCTCAAGCTTTCCTTGTTTCTTATCACCTTGAAAGTTTTGAGGAGTACAGTCCAAATATCCTGTGGAAGTTCCCCAAACTGGGTTTGACTAATAGTTTTCTTTTGATTAGACAGGCATTATGAACTTGGGAAAAGAATATCACAGCAGTGAAATCCCATTTTATTAGGAGGTACATACTCTCCACGTGACAGCATTGGCAATGTTGACCTTCACCACTGGTTTAAACTAGTGTTTGCCGGGTGTCTCCACTATAGATGTCCACTTTTCTCTTTCTTTATATATGAATCACTAGGTCTAAATTACTTTCAAGGGGGCAGTTTAGAAATTAAGCACTAAATTCCAGAAATAGTATCTTTTAAAATTGTATTTCTGAATGGTTTATTGCCAGTATTTTAAAATACAATTAATTTTTGTATTTTGTCCTTGTAGCTAGCAACCTTGCTAATTCATTTATTAATCCTAATAATTTCTAGATACAAAATCATACCTACTATGAAAAATGAAAATTTTACTTCTTCCCTTCCAATACTTACACACTTATATTTTTCTACTGACTTATTACAGACTAGAATTTCCAGTATATTGTGGAATAGATGTAGTTATAGTGAGCATCCTTATCTCATTCTCAATCTCAGAGAGAAAGCGTTCAACATTTTACCATTAAGCAGATAGATATCCTTTGTGATATTAAGAAAGTTCTCTTATTCCTATTTTGCTAAGAGTTTTTATTATGAATAAGAACTCAATTCTAATAAATCCTTTGTTACATTTATAAAGATGATTATATGATTTTTCCTTTTTATTTTGTGAAGATGGTAAAATATACTGATCAATTTGAAATTTGAAATCAGTCTTGGATTCCTGGAATAAACTTGATCAAGATGTATTACCTTTTTTGTATATTGCTATATTTGACTGGCTAACACTTTGTTTAAAATTTTTGTAGTTGTGTTCATGACTTTTTCTAGCCTCATTAAGTGAGTTAGCTTAAAATTATCTTATTCATTCCTTAAATGTTTGGTAGAATTCACCCTAGGAACCAACTGAATATGGCTTTTTCTCTGGGGAAAGTACTTAACTATGGATTAAGTTTCATTAAAGGAATATTTGGATTTATATTTTCATTAAAGGAATATTTGGATTTCTTTTTCTTCTGTCAGTTTTGAAAATTCTTATTTTTCTAGGAATTTGACTATTCTGTCTAAACTTTCAAATCTATTTTTATACATTTGCACCTAATAGCCTTAAATTGTGATGTTTGTTTTCTCATTCCTAATATTGGTTATTTGTGTCTGCTATCTATATTATTATTATTATTTGAGGTTATGATTATTTTATTGAGCTTTTAATTTTATGACTGTTCTGGTTTGCTAGCTGCCAGAATGCAATATACCAGAAATGGGATGGCTTTTAAAAAGAGGAATTTAATGAGTTCCTAGTTTACAGTTATAAGGACGAGAAAATGTCCCAATTAAAACAAGTCTATAGAAATGTTCAATCTAAGGCATCCAAGGAAAGATACCTTGGTTCAAGAAGGCCGATGAAGTTCAGGGTTTCTCTCTCATCTGGAAGGGCACATAGTGAACACAGCATCATCTGCTAACTTTCTCTCCTAGCTTTCTGTTTCATGAAGCTCCCCGGGAGGCGTTTTCCTTCTTCATCTCCAAAGGTCGCTGGCTGGTGGACTCTGCTTCTCATGGCTATGTCATTCTTCTCTGCTCTCTGAATCTCTCATTCTCCAAAATGTTTCCTCTTTTATAGGACTTCAGAAACTAATCAAGACCCACCCAAATGGGTGGAGACATGCCTCCAGCTAATCCAGCTTAACAACCACTCTTGATTAAATTACATCTCCAGGGAGATGATCTAATTACAGTTGCAAGCATACAGTACTGAACAGGGATTAGAAGAAATGGCTGCCTTTACAAAATGGGATTAGCATTAAAACATGGCTTTTCTAGGGTACATACATCATTTCAAACCATCATAATGGCCCACTAACAGCTCAAGGATCCGTTACATTCATGAATGCTGAAAACAGTGCTTAAAAGAGATTTTGTTTGTTATTCTTTTTTTATTGTGAAAAATAAGATATACACACAAAAATAAATTTCAAAGCACATTACAACAATTAGTTATAGAACAGATTTCAGGGTTTGGTGTGGATTACAATTCCACAATTTTAGGTTTTTCTTTTTAGCTGCTCCAAGATACTGAAAACTAAAAAAAAATCAATATAACGATTCAACAGTCATACTCATTTGTTAAATCCTATTTTCTCAGTTACACTCCGCCTTCTCCTTTGATCTTTCTCCCACTCTTTAGGGGTATTTGGGCTATGCCCATTCTAGCTTTTTCACATTGGGAAGGGCTGTTGATAATATGGTATAGGGGAATGAAACTAGTTGATGTTCTGGAGAGGCTGGCCCCTTTGGGTTTTAGGACTTTTCTTGCCTAGGAACCCATCTGAAGGTTGTAGGTTTCTGGAAAGTGATCATAGTGCATGGAACCTTTGTAGAGTCTCAGATAAAGCCCTAGGTGTTCTGTAGTCTCTATATTATTTTTAACTTGATTTGTCTTGTTAGAGTTTATCTAGTTTAGAACAATTTCACTGAATATTTTAAAAATCACATTAAATGTGAATGCAAAGGCACACAACCAGAGCCAGCGAGTCTGAGGTGAGATGTTATTCCGTTTTCAGAAGACCTTTGCCTGTATTGATGTTGGTGCTCTCTATTTAATTGATTTCTGCTGTCTTTATTGATTCTTTTCTTTTTCTTTTTTTTACTCTCTTGGATTTAATTTACTATTCTTTTTCTAATGTTCTTGAGAAGAATGCATAGATCATTGATACAAACCCTTTCTTTTCTTTTGCTGTGTTTTTTTTTTTTTTACATGGGCAGATACCAGGAAATGAACCCAGGTCTCTGGCAATACAAGCCAGAAGTCTGCCTGCTGAGCCACCGTGGCCCGCTCCTTTTTTTCTTTTACTTATTTGCATTTCAGAACAAAATTCCTCTTGAAATGCAATTTTACTGAGATGTATTCACATATCATATAATCATCCAAAATATACAATCAGTGAGTCATAGTATTATCATTGAGCTGTGCATTCATCACCATAATCAATTTTAGAACGTTTTCATTACTACAAAAAAAAAATTGAAAGAACACACAAAATATCCCATACCCATTATCCCACCCCATTATTTATTTGTCTTTACTTTCTTACTCATGTGCCCATACACTGGATAAAAGAAGTGTCAGTCACAAGCTTTCACAATCACACAGTGTTTTAGTTAGGGTTCTCTAGAGAAACAGAATCAACAGGAAATAATTTTGTAAATATAAAATTTATAGAAATGTCTCACATAACCATGGGAATGTAGAGTTCAAATCCATAGGGCAGGCAGTAAAGCTGATGACTCTGATGGAGGGTCTGGACAGACTCCACAAGAGAGGCTCACCAGCTGAAGCAGGACGACAGCCTGTCTCTTCTGAATCCTCCTTAAAAGGCGTCCAGTGATTAGATTAAGCATCACTCATTGCAGAAAACAATCCCCTTGGCTGATTACAAATGGAATCAGCTGTGGATGCAGCCAATGTGATCATTATTTAATTCTATGAAATGTCCTCATAGCAACAGACAGGCAGCACTTTCCCAACCAGACAAACAGGTACCACCACCTGGCCAAGTTGACACATGAACCTGACCATGACACACAGTGTGCCAGTTGAAGGTGTTGTGTACCCTAGAAAAGCCATATACTTTAATCCTGATTCAATATTAGTAGGGTGGTGTCCTTTTGATTAGATTATCACCATGAAGATGTAGCATGTCCAATTGTGGTTGTGGCCTTTTGGTTAGATGGAAATGTGACTTCACCCATTCAGGGTGGGTCTTGATTAGTTTACTGAAGTCCTTTAAAAGAAGAAACATTTTGAAGAAGCTGTTTGAAGAAACCAGTAGAGAAAGCTATCAGATGTTACCATGTGCCTTCCCAGCTGAGAGAGGTGTTCTGGACAGCATCAGCCTTTTTTGAGAAAGGTAACCTCTTGTTGGTGCCTTAAATTTTGACATTTCCACAGCCTTAGAATTGTAATTTGCATTAAATTCCCTTTTAAAAAGCCATTCCAAATCTGGTATATTGCATTCCAGCAGCTTAACAAACTAGTACACACAGTCGTACCATATTATATAGTTATGCAATCATTTTCATGAATCAAGGCTATTGGATAACAGTTCAACAGTTTCAGGTATTTCCTTCTAGCTATTCTAATATGCTAGAAACTAAAAAAGAATATCTATACAGTACATAAGAATAACCTCCAGAATGACCTCTTGACTATTAGAAATCTCTTAGCCACCAAAAATTTATTTTGTTTCATTTCTTTTCCCCTTTTTGGTTCAGAAGGCTTTCTCACTCCTACATTGCCAGGTCCGAGTTCCTACCTGGAATCATGTCCCACATTGCCAGGGAGACTTATACCCCTGGAAGTCATGTCCCACATAAGGGGGATGGTAGTGAGTTTATTTGCAGAGTTGGGTTAGAGAGAGAGGTCACATCTGAGCAACAAAAGAAGCTCTCCAGGGGTGACGCTTAGGCATAGTTACAAATAGATTTAGCTTCTCCTTTGCAGGAATAAGTTTCATAAGGGCCAGTTCCAAGATTGAGTGTTGATTTATTAAATTGGTAGTCCCTAATGCTTGCTAGAATACCAGGAATTCCCCAGATGGGGAGGTTTAATATTTCTAAATTTTTTCCAGGCCCTCAAGGGAACTTTGCATATACCTTGATATTTTCTGCCCAAATTACTCTCGGATGTATTGGGGTATTGCATTAATCTGTACAAAATAACAAGATCTCATTCCCTGTTCAAGGTTCTGTGTAATTATGTTGTTTGAATAAACTGACCATACAGGTTAAATCAGATAGGGTGCTACAGAAAATATAAATTCTGTACCAAATAAACATCTTTTCCTTTGGTCTTACACAGAATTGAAGTTTTAAAACACAGTCGATATCATCCTTTATTATGCGTTCTGATTTACCTTAGTCCTAACCAGATCAGCTTCATTCATATCTCTAATTGAAGTCTGATCTTTTTTCCACCTTCTTTAACAGTTGCTGTATGGGATAATGCCTAACTTTCATAGCTGTAGAAATCTAGCTCTGAGTCTCAGGTATCACACAGATACCCAAAGTTCCAGGGAACCACGACGTTATACACAAAGAGCAAAGCGCCTCAGAATTTAGAAATAGCGGTTAAAATTTAGGAATAGATGTCACTGCTTTAAGAGATTACAATCTAGCAACCTTTACAATAAGCCTTATTGAACATTCTGCATTTCTTAATCATTGATTGCTCAGTCTCTGCCCATGCTCTCTCCCCCTGATAACCTATGCTTTTGAATTCAGTTCTCAGAGTTTGCATATTATAATTAGACCATATGAGTAAGGGGTTATGTCTTTTTGCCTTTGGCTTTCTTCATTCAACATAATGTCCCTAAGGCTCATTCACCTAGTTGCATGCTGCACAACTTCATTCCTTTTAACTTCATCTTACAACTCTGATATGTTTTATTTTCGTTATTAGTCAGTTCAGATATTTTCAAATTTCTGTTGTAAGTTCCTCATTGATACATAGTTTATCAACATGTTCTTAATTTTGAAACATACGGGAATTTTTAGGTCTTGCCCCCTCCCCCAAACACACATACACGTGCTCATGCATATACATATGCATATATACACACCTTAAGTAACGTCCCTCACTTTTCTGTTTGGTCCCATCGGGAGGGCTGGTCAGAAATACTTATCCGTTCTCAGAAGTAGACCCCACCCTCGCCTTTATTTCTCAGAACTACATGGAGACTCACTTTTCCCTGAAGCTTTCCCTAATTATCCCCACTCCATTCTCTTCCCTTAGCATATCCTATCCTCTTCCATACAGCTCAGCCAGCGCCTTTACTTCTGACAATTCAGTTTATGTTCTTGCTTATTTTCTGCTAGTGTTTGTACTCCCTCCCACCACTCCTTATGCTAAAGACATTATATTTCAATTCATCCTTGTCTTACCTCAGCACCTTACATACAGGAGGACACTCCAAGAGTGTATTCCTGTCCCTGGCTAAGAGGTTAGCCTGCCACCAGCTGCACCCTGGCTAAGAGGTTAGCCTGCCACCAGCTGACCTCTGGAGTGTGCACCAGCCCCTCTCTGGTTGGCAGGGTTGATGCATGTCTTACCCCACAGGCCTGTGACTGACTTCAATGTGGATAATAATTATCCCATAAGATACACAGCTGCCATCACGTCAGAGTAGAAGTGCTTGCATTCCCACCTGAGCTTTCTCCTCATATGTCAGATGCTCTAGCTTTGTTTTCCAGGTCAGGAGTCCCAGTGAGCACTGGAGCCAGGTGAGTCTATGTCAGGCCCGGGCCCTCCAGGAGCCCAGATGAGGCACCTGAGGAAAGCCTGTTGGCTCAAGCTCCTATCACAGTTGTTTAGAGAAAAAATGAGGGTACTTGGGAGTGATTTAATTATATAGATTGCAATGACTTGCTCTGTTATTGACTTTATATTTCCAGGAGTCTTTAAAGTGATTATTCTTGGAATAGGCAACCACTATCACATTGATTTTCATGAAGTTGATGGTATCTGGAGAGTAGCCAATCCTGCTGTGCAGAAAATACTTGGAACTGAAGCAACAGACCCTTTTTAATGAGTCTTTGATAGGGGAATGTTAAGTGAGCAAAGTAGCTGGCTCAAAGCGGATGGCTCTAAACATAGCCAGCGTGGTCCACCTAGGTTCCCCTTCCTCCACATGCAAACCCAGTCTTGTCCTTAGTACTGGACCCATTTGGTTTTCTCCCCACCTTCCCCATCCCAAGGGATTTTGGGGGCTCGGAGGGAGGGAGTGCCAGCACTTTATTTTTTTTTTGGCGTGGGCAGGCACCAGCAATTGAACCCGGGTCTCCGGCATGGCAAGCGAGATTCTGCCTGCTGAGCCACCATGGCCCACCCACATTTTAATATAAAAGATGATCATATTGTCTATTGTTGAGCTTATATTTGCACATGAAAAGAAATATATATACATAAAAATACTATAATATGAGCAGTGACTATATTTTTTATAGAAAGAACATGGATTGTTACAATTTTCCACAATTACTTTTAAATTCAGAAATATATTGCTATAGCCAAAAAGAATTTTAAAAGGAAATATATTCTCTGGCTCAGTGTTTCCACTTCTAGTATTCTATCTTAGAAAAATAATTTGAAACTCAGAAAATATATTTATGTACAAAAAAGATGATATGATACACTAAATAGTGAGTATACTTTTAAAATAATCTAAATATGCAGTAATAGGGATATGCAATAAAATACATTTTGATGCATGTATTAGTTTGCTAATACTTCCAGAAAGCAATATACCAGAAATGGAATGGCTTTTAAAAATGGAATTTAGTAGTTACAAGTTTATAGTTCTAAGGCCATGAAAATGTCCAAATAAGGCAACAACAAGAGATACTCTTCCCTCAAGAAAGGCTGATGCCATCTGGCACACCTTTATCAGCTGGAAAGGTACGAGGCTGGCATCTGCTGGTCCGTTATCCCAGTTCCATTGCTTCCAGCTTCTGATGCCAGTGGTTTCCTATCTAAGCATCTGGGAACTTCCACTTCGTTCCTCTGGGATGCAGCTTTGGGTTCTGGTTTGCTTAGCTTCTCATGGGAAGTCACATGGCATGTGTGCTGTGCTCCAAGCATCTCCAAACATCTGTGTCTCTGTTAACAATGAAGCAACTGTTCTCCAAATGTCTGCATTGGCTCTGAGTTTTCTTCAAAATGTTTCCCCTTTAAAAGGATGCAGTAAACTAATCAATGGGTAGAGTCACATCTCCATCTAATCAAAAGGTCACAACCACAATTGGGAGCATCACATCTCCATGAAGATAATCTAATCAAAAGTTTCTGCCATACAGTATTGAATCAGGATTAAAAGAAATGGCTGCCTCCACAATATTGGATCAGGATTAAAAAGTGGCTTTTCTAGGGTATGTAATAACTTCAAACCAGCACAGTACATTTACAATGTACAATATTATGCAGAATATACTAATACTTTTGTAGAGGGTCTTAATGATTTGGGGGAAAGCAGAGTACATATTGTAAAAAGAAAAATACAAGTACAAATTTTATTTGCTATATAATCTCAATTCTTTAAAATATACATAGAAATGTTTTCAGTTGTTAGCTTTGGATGGCAGAATCCCAGGTAACTTTTCTTTCTCATATTTTTCCTTTTCTTTTTATTTTATCCACATTTCCTTTTGTGAACATGTATTACACACACAAACACACATTCACTGAAAAATTCACTTCAGAAGGAACTTTGAAATCTGGGAGTTACAAATGTGCTTATTTAAATTTTGAGGAGAATTGAGGTTTAAGTAAATATATTCATCTATTTTCTCTCTAAATTAATGCATAAATACTCATGCATTATTGAACCAATATCTAGAACAATTTCACCAATATTTGAAAATCATGTTAAATATGAATGCAAAAGCACACAACTGAAATAAGCCAGAGGGTCTGAGGTCAGATGTTATTCCATTTTCAGAAGCTCATACTCTGGTATGTGCATTAATCAGCTTCTCTCTCTAAACCCCTTTCTCCTTGATTAACCTTAGAGGAAGGGTTCACTCTGGCCTATTTTACTTGGAGAACTTAGTCCGATTTAATGAATTTATAAGTTGGGAGAGTCTTGGAGAAAGGTTGGAATTTACAATTCACTATGAGTTTGGAGTTAATCTGTATATTTCTCACAGTGCCAACAAACTACTGTGGCAGACATCATTCTATGTATACAACTGGCTCCAGAGCACTAAATGCAGGGCATCTCCAGGGGTTATTCTCCAAAGCATATTCACATAGCACTCTAGTGGGCAGCATCTCCTTTTTTCTCCTTCCACTAAACCTTCATAATTCATTTGGGTTGAGTGATTTAGAGTAACCAGAGATTGGAATGAGTCACTATAGATATCAGAGGAGGGAAAGAAGATAGCCAAGAATGTGGAGAAACTTGACAGACCTTTCCCAAATCAGATTCTATAATCCTTACAATGATTTTTAAGAAAAAAAATCACTTCTTTAATAGAATTCTACTGATTCTACCATTATGAGAAATGGTGATCAAACCAGTAGTGTGTATTACTAATATTATATTGTGAGGTGCTAAATTTGAATTGGAACAATGGGTTTAAAGCAGGTCCATTAGTCTGGTTGGGTAAATTGTTTAAGTGGTTGCCCATTGCGATTGTATTATACATAAAGATTTAATCATGTTGAGCCTTGTCCCCTCCCCCAAAAAGAAACAAAAGGTAAAATTGGTTTAAAAGAAAGAGAGCATATGTTAGTCAGAATGGCTAATCTATACTGCAGTAAAATAAACATCGCCAAGTATCAGCCTAACAAAAACAAAGTTTTATTCAGTTACATCAGTTTGACATGGATTGAGGGCTTTCTTGCTTGGCTTTCCTCTAGGCAGTGACTCAGGGGTCCAGGCCACTTCTACTCTGCTACTCTGCCATCTTGGAGTCTTTTGCTTCTGGCTGTGAATTAGTCACATGATCCTCAATAAAATGATGCATAGCGACTTGCTGAGCAGTAACAGCCTCTGCCAAGCAGTAAGTTAATTGTTGCATCCTAGCTGGAAAAGTTTTCTCCCATCAGAGGGCTCATACATCTTGGTGCCTGGTGGGCTTCTGTCTGAGTCCCCCGAGGAGAAAAATCTGTCTACTGGTTCAGTGAGTTCCTGACATCAAACTCCATGATCCCTTCAACCATATCTCACTTTGCTCAGTTTGTCTTTAAACTTACACATACATTTATACATTATTCTGAGATGTGTATCTTCTGTTATTCCGGCTTCATTGAGAATTGAGACATCCACCTCTGCAGCTTTGTTCATCTGGTTCCCTTCTCCCATAATAGCCCCTCCACTCTAACACCAACCCCTACTTGTTGAAATCCTTACTTTCTCTTAAGATATATATCAAATGGTGCCACTTTTATGAAGCCTCCTCTGAATCTGCCAACTAAGTGTTCATTCATTCATTCATGAAACATATACCTCATGATATTTATTGACCACCTTTAAGTGCTTAGTCCCTAAAGAAAGATCTTTAAACAAAATAGACAAAGTCTCTGATCTTAAGGACTTTATTTTCTAGTTGGAGGTGATAATAAAAAATGAGTTTTATTTTTTAAAGTGTATCCTTAAATCCTTAAATTTGTGATCTTTTGAATGACAAAATTTTTAAAACTTCCTTAACAGAAGTCTACTCACTCACTATTACAAGTAGTGATTAAATCAGTGCTGCATATTACAGTATTATATTGTGATGTGCCAAGTTTGAAATTGGAATATAGGTTTTAAGCAGAGCCATTAGTCTGGTTGGTTAAATTATTTAAGTAGTTGTCCATGATGATTATAGTATATATGAAAATTTAATCAAAGATGGCTTCCTCACCTCCAAAAACGAAACACAGAATAAGATTTGTACCACTGATAAGGTGCTTTTCATAATCTACATGATATTTATATTGCATTTATCTTCTGGCCCAATCTGTTCCTCTATGAGCTCTTTGAGAGCAGAAGCCATATTTTATTTCTTAAATTGAAATATCTTTAAGGTTTTAACTTTTAATTGTTGTATTTCATTAAATAGCTAATGCCTAGCATGGTGCCTGATCTTTAGTAGTTGTTCGATAAATAGAAGTTCTTAACTTACTGATCATGCACACACAGAGTAAGTGTTCAAAATGCTTCTGGTGAATTGAAAAGAATTGAATTGACTAGATATCATCAGAAGTAACTCACCATGTTAAAAACAGACAGTTTCCTTATGTCTGGTTTGACAGTGAATCAGTCTCTGTGTAGCTTCTCTCTAGCCAATAGCACATTAAAAGCCATCTCCACTTTGTCCACATGTCACTCTGAGCACACAGCCAACCTGAAGGATTTTCTTGCCATCCAAGTTAATGTCTTCACGTAACTCACTAGCAAGGGCTCATATTTAGAAGAACAAGATAAAATATATTCTCCTAAAGACCATGACATCTTGTCAGAGACCGAATATAGAGCAGGCTGGACTGTTGTAGCTATTTAACAATATATTCCTGACCAATTTCTGGGATGGTGGATGTGGAAGGCTATGCTGGAATTAATGCCCTTGCTTTTGCAAGGGAAATTTTGGAAGGTTATATCATTATTATTTATTCAGTAATCATTCTGTACCAGCAGAGTGATGGGAGCAAAACCCTTGACATGTTTTATTTCATTCAATCTTCTAACCACTATATTAGGTAGATTCTATTAATACCTCCATTATATATGTAGGGAAGCTGAGGCTTCAAGAAGTTAAGAAATGTGTCAAGGTTACAGAGCTGAAAATGGTAAAGCCATTTTAGATGTGCAAACCAACTCCAGAGCCCACATGGAACTCAAGTTCACACACAACTCAGAGGACCTTTTATCTGGCCCAGAACCCACATGACCACCTGACTGCCCAGTGCTTTAGCACTTACAAAACATTCTCATATCTACCATCGCACTTGAAATTCATCAATATCCTGAGGCCATATAGGGCAGGGTGGAGTAGCTCCTTCAGGGGTAACCACCCAGACCATACTTCTTTCTCTAAGAATTGGCCCTTACCTAAAGTTTTGGGGTCCTGAGACCATGATTATAGTGTATGGATTCTCTCCTTTGGCCAACATTTGCTGACCAAACCATGGGTGAGCATTTGCCTAAAGTATATCCAATTACAATCCCTCCTGGATGTTTGGAATTGGCACATGGGATTGCTAATCACAAGGAGGAGATGTAGGTCCAAGGTCAAAGATGACTGCTTCCTGCTTTGTTCGTGGAGGAGCCAAGAAGTCCTGTCTATGGAAACAAGAATAAAGAAACACAACAGAGAAGCAGAGACAAGAAACCAAACAGGCTTGGAGTGATTGAGAGAGTAACTGTCTTTCATAAGATCAGATGCTCCCATGCCTGGGACTTGTGAGGCTGCTTCATACTTTCTTCCTTGAATTCCATGAGATACTCCCTTTTTGTCCAGTGAATTCCCTTGTCCCAACCTTGTGTAGGACAGTATGAATAGGTGTGTTATTTGTAACTTATTGAATCTTGACCACAGTGTAGATTCAGGGAGGTGGTCCAAGTGAAGAACCATGGAGGTGAATAACTTTTCCTAGTTCTCACAGGTATAGATGCCAAAGTGAAAAGGGTCATCCACTCCCAATCTACTTTCTGCCTTAGTAAGCTACCTCTCTAGGTGTTGCAATTCTAACTAACATTTTCATTGTTTCTCACCTGGATCCAAAACTATCAAATATGGGAAAAACTTACAAGCTTTCTGAAACACAGTCATGTGTTACGCATTCTAGCATTCTGGCCCTGCTTCTGTCTGTGATGGTAATTACATTTCCCAGGATTCCCTTCCTCATGTGGTTCCACACTTGAGCCAAGAGAAGGACTCATGTGAGATTTTGGACATAAAAGTGAAGCCAAGATCAAAGCAGTCAGGCATGACGATGAACAGGTGTAGAGGTGCCTGATGAACGTCAGTCAGTCTTTATTCTCCTGTTGTACATATAGTTCACCTTTCCAACTGCTGTTGATCAACATTAGCCTCAGGCCGAGTGCCAGGTCCTTGACTGTAGGCAGTAGAGATGGAAAATTCCTAAGAAACAACAGATTCCACAGAGGCAGGAGTCTCCCAGACCTCTCTCCAAGGATTCCCCTTTTGTGGTCCCATTTTGCCAGCCAGATTCAGTTTCTCATATTTTCCTGCAAGCTTGACTTATCCATTCAAACTAATGCATAAGGAGGTGTGGCTGGTGATTGTTTCTCTGATTCCCTAGTGACTACTTCAAGATCTTTACTTTCCCACATCCAACATACCTATAAGCAATAATTCTTCCATAACCACCAATTCTTATTGTCATTATATTTATATGGCTCTGTTTTCCTGACTCACATGCACATGATATGGAAATGATAATAAAAAGTAAATAATAATGATAAGAACACTATCGTCTACAATATACCTAATGCTTATTATGTTACAGTCTCATGCTAGGGTTCTATATGCATTACCTTGTGATTATCTATATTCACTCCTTATGAAACCATTTCTGAGTTAAGGAGGTCATTCTTTTAGCAGATAAATGGGCTGGTTTTGAAAAAAAGCAATGATGGAAAAACACTTGTGAAGTGATTTTCTCAAACTCAGAGAGCTTTGGTGCTGAGGGACCTGCCTCTTTAATTGCTCTCCTTAGTGCTCTTGTCTCTCCAGAGGATTATTTTTATGAGCCATTAGTGAATTAACTCACATGATGATGTGTATCTCTCAATTGCTGCAACTGGAAGGCATTAATCAGCACCCTTAAAAGATGTCTCACCAGGTATGTTCTTGGCAAAGGAGTTAGTATTTCATCCAGCCCCACTACCATAAGAGAAAGGCTACAAATTTCATTTCACAACTTAAACAATCTCTTTTCCTTTTTAACAATCACTCTTCAACTCCAGCTCCACAAGCTGTGTGATAAATATTTTATGTCAAAAGCTAGGCTTGCAAAGGGCAAGGGTTGTCATCATTCCCCAAGGGTGTCCACAAATGGTTCATTCAAGGATGATGAAGCTATTGGTGCCATCATTATCAATTAGTTGTGATTAGTTTAATAGCCATGCCAGGCTGTGTCCTTCACATACCAACAATCTCTGGAGAAGCTGGAGGTCTCCATGGGGTTGTATGTCACTAGATACCATGACACTATGTGCAGCTCTTTTCCATTCACCCACTGTCATTAGTCACATTGTGTAAACCAACAGAACTTTAAGTGACGCCTGCAAAAAACTGTCCATTTCCCCACAAGTGGGTGCTATACTTACCTGAACATTCCACTTGAGAAGCTAAAGAGCATAACTGTAAGAACATCCAACCTCCTCTCACCACACAGGACAGAGGGATGTGGGGACCTGGCTCAGGACATTCATAAGGAGCCACATATAATTATAGTTCTAAGAGGGACCAATGATTCCAAAAGAGGGTCCCCATAACCCCTCTTGAGGGAATATTGTAATGAAGTATCTGCTGCCCCTGCAAATAAGTCCTTGACACTATTCCTTGATCACTATAGGCCCCTAACTCCCCAAAATAGCCCTCTAATTCACACAAAGATAATAGTCAATAAATGGCAGATAAGGGAATGGCAAGTTGTAAAAAGTTTACAAGAATCCACATGTGAGAGGACCAAGGTTTTTCTTGAAGGGGGAGTAACTTTGATCCCAGCATGGCAATCAGCAGAGTTTTGAGAGCCTTGGGTTTCTGTTTATAAACTTTGTGTTCCAGAGAAAGCTCCTCTATCCATGTGTACCAGTGAAAATATGACATCCAAAACTTCCTTTATTCAGAGATATAGAGGGATGGCTGCAGAGTCCAACTGAGTCATTAATCAGATTTTCCGATATCAATCAATCAATCAATCTAAAGAGAGGCATAATTTTGGATAGAGAGATGTGGGTTTGGCTGGCAGCACCAAGACATTACCCACACCAATGGAATCTGTAGAACACCTCCCTGAGATTAAATGTTGAGCATATGGCCACAAGATCCACTAATCCACCTATTGAATATGGGTCTTACCTCATTATCCAACCCTCTAACCAAGCAAACTCCCAAAGCATAGCATTCCCGTTTTTCTTGACCTTGGTGTTTTCTACAAATATATATGGTTGAAATAAAAAAATGGCAATAATAATGGATGATAATGATGATGGGGGTGGCGATGGTGAGCACTGAAGGAGTGCTTACTATATGTCCCCCCTTTTAAATAAATTAATTAAAAAATTAGTCTTCATGTAGTAGGGAATATTTTTACCACTTTAAAGTAGAAATAGATGGTCTTAGATTATATATCTTTCCAAGGTTAAATGGAGTTTATTTTGCTTACTTGGTTGACCTTGTGCTTTTCAGGCACGTGCCTTTACTTTCTCCCATTGTTATGACCAATTGAGAATCAGTTCTTTCTACCGTAGTCTTATAGAACACCTATTTTGTGTCTCTTTCATAACCCATAAAGAAAAATGAATTGACATTTATTAAATACTATTCCAGTTTTCCTCTGTATAATTTAAATTGCTTCCTTGGGCCATTCTGATCAATAATCCAGTAAAGATATTTTTAGAGACATAAAGATTAGCAGCATTATTTATAACAGCAACCACAGAAATGCACATATGATGCTATCTGAGAGTGTTTACTCATCATATTTCTAAAATTGAAGTTATCTGAACAGCATGAGTAAGAGAGAAGAAAAATAAAATGTACAAAATTAAAGTGATTTTTGGAATCGCACATGTTGATTTTGTGACAAGTGAGGGCTGTGTCAGGAAAGGGTCATTTTCTGGTTCCTCTCTCTCCAGTGGACAGCACATATGAACAGAACTGGAGAATCTTGCCAGCCCATGTTTCACGCCTTTTCTTCTCCACTGATCATAGGATGGGGACAACGGTGTCAGCCCCCAGTAGTAAGAGGGTGCGGGTTTAAGAAGAGAAAGCATAGAAAGCGTGTGTGTGGCATGGCAACGTAATACCAAGGGGGAGTTCAGGGTTGGTTGTCCCCACAGTATTTCGCAAGCAATCTGATTTCCAACCCAGCTTCTACTCCCATCCCCATGCCCGACCCAGACCTCTGGTATTTAGAGAAGTAACAGGTCTCAGGACCTTCTTAGCTTTGGGCTGGTTGTTATTATACAACTAAATCTTAGGAAACTGAGCAATTAAAAATCTTCCAGGTGTACATGCTTGTCAATAGCAAGGCTGTTCCTGTTTTGGGTATGATCAGACCATGCCTAGTACAACTCTGAGAATGATTAGTCTTGAGGCCTTTCCTTACGGCTTAGCCAAGCCAGGTCTTGGTGTGTGTTTTTGGCCTGCCCAAATCACTGCTTGATACTGCCTCATTTAATAATGTCTTGCTGCAGGGCAAGCCTACAATGTCTTGAAGAACAAGTCCTTAGGCCTCAAAGAACCATCCCACTGGATTACTAAAGAATTTGACCAACTCTTTTAGGTTTCTTCTATTTCTCCTAAGTCATCTCAGAGATGTTTATTATCAGATTTATTGCACTGTGCTACTTTTATTTCAACTGGATTATGTGAGTTAATCTTTGAATTTAGGACGCAAATGGTTTTTATGCAAATTTTTTCCCTGAGGCTCCTTAGACAATCAATAAACCAATATTTTCTTTGCTCCAAAGTACAAGAATAATGATTTTTATGCAAAATGCATTAGCTTCATTGGGCCTCTTTCCTATTTTCACGATACATCCTCTTATAAACATATACCTAAAGGCTTTTTGGCAAAAGCATCCCTTTTCTTCTTTACTCACTAGGAATTTATCAGATCATCTATAATATTCAATTGACTTTCAACCTGCCAGAATAATAAATGGAGGAAGTGAATTTGCTCTGGGAGAGTATTGGAGTTGAAGAACTAATGAGAGATTGACTGAAAGTTTCCTTGTACTCTAATAATGGCATGGAACCTAACAGAGCTGGATTTCAATCCCTGCTGTGGCACTTAATTGGCTGTGTGACCTGAAGAGGTTTCCTAACCTTTCTGAAATTCAGATCTTTCAACAATAGGGTTGGTGGTACTTAGAGCATAGCATTAGTTAGTGAAAAGAGTTTATGAATTTATACAAAGGTGCCTAGTACTGAGCTCAGAACATACTAAGTACTCATTATAAAGTAGCTTTTAGTAATACAGAGGACTTTAGAAAGGGGACTTGCTAGTCTTGTAGATTGAGATCCTGACATCAGGACTTGTGTTTGGATTTACAATTGCAGGAAATTAAAATATCAGCTTTCTACAAGGCATTGAATGGGTCACTGAAGTCACAGCACAATCAGTTATTTTAACATAGAAAACTACCAAAAAATAATTTTGGCTTTATACCTTTCCTTGGCTAATCTTAAATCACTTCTAATACAACTATCTGGAGAGCACCATATCGGAATAGATACCTGTTATACATTCTTCCAGTCTGTGTGTGTGCATTTGTGTATGTGGATGTATGTGCATGGTTATATTAGTATATAAAATCAAATGAGATAATAGCATGTATAATATATTGCGCCCTTTTTTTCATTTTGAATTTTTTCCATACCAGTAAGGTTTATTCCACCTACACGTTTTAATAGCTGTAGGGTATAAACATTGACTTCATCAATTGTTGGTAATTTATTTACACTTTTAAAATATTTTAAATGGCATTTTGATAAAGATCTTGAAACACATATTTGTGTATACGTTGCTTTTATGTTCTTATAAAAATTTCTAGATGTAGAAGTTTTGCATCAAAGGATATGTACTTTTTATAGGACTTTTGTTGCCCCTTGTCTAAGTTTCCTTCAGAAATTCTGGACCAATTGACACTCCCGCCAGCAGAGTTCTGGTCTCCCCTCACGATTGCCAACCAAGGTATTTTCATTTGAAAACTACTTTCCAATGCAATAGACGAAATGGCATCTCACTCTTCTTTGGGTTTATGTGTCTATGAACATTTTCATACATGTATTAGATTTTCTTCTTTAGTGACTTGCCTTTTTTAAATGTTTTCTTTATTAAAACACTGATGAGCTGTGGAATGAAGATAGGAATGTTAAGTCCTCTTAAAATATTCGGTTGGCTTTCACAACTAAAAGTAAACTAAATGTAACAGCAATAATCGATGCCTGTTTCTTCATAGCAAGGGCTGCACCCAGTCGAACCCAATGAACCCTGGATGTGCCAAGTGTATCAAGGAGGCTGATGATGACGAGGACATGGTTTTCCCACGGGAAGCATAATGTTAGTTAAGAATCATATGCCCATTTAGGACTCTCGTGAGACTTTAAAAGGAAAGCCCTTCCATTAAATATATGGTTTATTATAGCTCACTTAAGAATGCTACTGGACCAGTTTCCAGAATTTTTAAATTAATAAAAATTAAAAATTAATATAATTTTTAATATAATACTAAATTAATATTCTTACAAAGAAACTCAGAAGATCAAGGATTACAGAGGTCAATATTATATCATTTCTGTTCCATTTTATAGTAGGTGCACATCAAAATCTGTTAAATAAATGGCGGTTACGGTGATCTCTATGTTTAAGTTGCCCCAAGGGCTTAATATTCAAAATCAAAACCCTGGACGGAAACCCCTCCTGTAAGGCAGTGTGCTGAGGACAGCAGACAGAGCACCCCCAAGTCCAGATGTCATTAAGGGATAAACGGTCATCCCTACTGGGACAAAACAATGTAAAATGACGAGTCATGGTGTGTGTGTGTGTGTGTGTGTGTGTAAGTGTTTACGGGAGCACGTGGGAAAACTCATGATTGTCAGGTGAAACTCCCACAACTTTCTGATTCAAGGGTCAGAAGTTCTGAAGCTGAATTCCTAAAATGGGAAGAATTTGAGAAATGTAGCCACACAATTTAATTTGCTTTCTAAGAGCCAGGGCCAAGTAAAATGCTTGTGTGTTTCACCCAAGCGAAAGAGGGCCAGTGCTTGAACAAACATGCTCGTGTACCCACGCACACAAACACGAACACCCCTCCTTAACTTCCATGGCTCCCCCTTTGACAGCCAACTCTCGTCTTACCCATACCCTGGGAGGTGTGTAGGGCAGACCCTGTGGCTTCCCTCGCCCCCATCAGCCACTGTCCTAGGCCCTCCTCATGGTGTGAGAGGCAGCGCAGTGAGAGCTTAGACTTCAGAGCCTGACACATGGGTTTGGCTACGGCCTCTGCTACTTACCAATCCCATAACCTTAAGAAAAATTACCTAAGAAAAGGCCATCAAGTTCCTTCTCAGTAAAAAGCTTAGTAGCCCAAGTAGCCACGTGGATTAAATGAGATAATTGTGCAAAGAATTCAGTGCAGCGGCGCACTATTTATTTATTAACATAAAATTGCTAGACACCTCTATAAATATTTACCTCAACTCCTTTCTGTTGCTACCACCTGGTTCTCAGACAAAACAAGTATGTGTATACCTACTTAAATTTCCACTTAAAAATATCAAAAAGCTACTTTCCTATTTCATTACGAAATTTTTTTCATGCATAGAATACAGGATTCTCATACACTACCCTATTCTTAACACTTTGCATTGATGTAGTGCATTTGTCATAATGATGAAAGCACATTTGGGAAACTGTATATTCCATGGTTTAACTTAGGGTTCACTGTTTGTGTTGTCCAGTTTCATGTTTTTCTTTTAAATTTAATTTTAGTAACATTCGTACAACCTAACATTTCTCCTTTTAACTACATTCAAATATCTGATTCCGTGCTGTTAATTACAGTCACATGTTGTGCGACCACCACCGCCCTCCATTACCAAAGCTTTTCCATCATCCCAAATAGAAGCTCTGTACATTTCAAGCCCTAACTTCCCGTTTACTATCCCTACCCAATTCCCTGGCAACCTACATGCTAGATTTTGACTCTATGAGTTTGCTTATTCTAATTATTTCATATCAGCAAGAGCATACAATATTTGTCCTGTTGTATCTGCTTTATTTCACTTAATATTATGTCTTCAAGGTTCATCCATGTTGTCATATGCATCTGGACTTTATTTTATTTTATTTTTTTTTGCTGAATAATTTGCCGTAGTATGTATACTCCACATTTTTTGGACACTTGGGTTGCTGCCATCTTTTGGCGATTGTGAATAATGCTGCTCTGAACATTGGGCAAATACCTGTTCGAGTCCCTGCTTTCAATTCTTTGGGGTATATACCTAGTAGTGGGATTGATGGGTCACATGGTAATTCTATACTTAGCCTCCTGAGAAACTGCCAAACTGTCATCCACAGCCACTGCTCCATTTTAACAGCTGCATGAGAAAGAGACAATTTCTGATGGAACAAAGGTGCTCCTTGGGCTCCACTGAGGATGAAACCAGAGTATTCTGCACACATAGGGCAGGCTGTGGGTTTTCTGTGCCCCTGACGGGTGCTTAGTGCCAGTTATGAGGCAGCTCAGAGCTGAACAAGTTTCTTCTTCACTGATACAAATATTCCAGACTAACATAGGTATCAGCCCCCCCTTTTAAGCTATAAAAAGAGAGTAGATAACAAAATTAGGAATTTTTCATTCTATCTTCATTTTAATTATAAAAGTAAAACTATTTAAAAATGCAAAAAAAGAAACATAGGAAAGAAGTTAAAATCACTGCAGTTTACTACCCATAGATCACTGATCAGTTATTCGTATATATTCTTCTAGGCTTATGCATATATATTAAAAATACAAGGTCATATCTTAGCATTTCCCCACTTACTAGAACATGAATATATACCCATAGAAATATTTTATATAAAACATAATTGTAATGGTTACATAATATTTCCTTGTAGTGATGCCTTTACTTAATTTAATCTATCTCTTATATCTATACACATGGCTTGTTTCTAATTTTTTTAATCTTTTAAACAGCTAAGTGATGAACAACAGCCTTATAGCTACATCTACAAGCATATCCAAGGCTATATCCTCAGAACGAAGTAAAATTGGGAGTTAATGGGTATGCAGCGTTCCAGAGGCTTTGATACGTTTTGCCTGGGAAGTTTGCACCAGTTTGTACTCCACCAGCAGCATAAGCGATTCGGTTCAGCCGCAGTAGATAAATCATGGCTAGTCTAAGTCAATTGTGTTAATGTCATATCTCGCATGGCAAGGCTCAGTCATGGGCACAGGATATTATATGACCAACAATACCTGTAGAGAAGTCCTTGAGGGCACCTGGAAAATGGGTTTCTGTTTGATGAAAACAGACAGAAGGAGATGCCTAGAAGGAGCTGCTGCCTTATAGAGTGACCACAAAGGGGCACGCCTGGAGGCCAAGGGCCTGTGTATGCAGGACGGCCAAGGCAAAAGATGAGGGAACGGAGGTCCTTGTCAGAATTGTTGAGTCAAATTAACCACATGCAACCAACTCCAGACAAGATTCTTCCTTTCCTTCCTTCCTCCCTTCCTTTCTTTCCTTTTTTCATTAGAGAAGTTGTGGATTTACAGACCAATCATACATAAAACGCAGAATTCCCTATACCACCATACCCAACACCTTGCATTAGTGTGGAACATTTATTAAAACTGATGATAGCACTTTTTTTGTAATTATACTAATTTTTTAACAGTAGTTAGTTTTGTTACAATTGATAAAAATGATCAAAATAGTACTATTAACTATTGTCCATAGTCTACATTAGGTTTATTTTTTTCATATACCACCCTATTATTGACACTGTGTATCAACATCCATTTGTTGTAATTCATGAAAGAACATTCTTATACTTATACTATTAACTATAGTCCTTTGTGTATAATAGGGGTCACTGTGTAATACAGTCCTATGTTTTATCTTTTCATTTTTATTCTAGTAACGTATATAACTTAAGATTTCCCCTTTTAGCCACATTTACCTATATAATTCAGTTGTTAATTACACTCATGATAATGTGCTATTATCACCACTATCCATTTCTAAACCTCTGCAATCAACCTAAATAGAAATTCTGCACAAATTATGCATCAACTCTCCATTCTCTTACACATACTATCCCCTAATAACTGATATTCTAGATACTAACTCTATGAGTTTGGTTATTACAATTAGTTGATATCAGTGAAATCATACAGTATTTGTCATTTTGTGTCTGGATTATTTCATTTAGCATAATGTCCTAAAGGTTCATCCATGTTGTTGCATACAGCAGACTTCATTCCTTCTTATGGTTGAATAATATTCCATTGTATGCCTATGCTACATTTTGTTTATCCATTTATCAGTTGATGGACACTTGGATTGCATCCATCTTTTGGTAATTGTGAATAATGCCTCTAGGAACATCAGTGTGCAAATATCTATTTGAGTCTCTGCATTCAATTCTTCTGGGTTTATATCTACATGGCAGGAATAATGGGACATATGGTAATTCTATACTTGGCTTCCCAAGGAACTTTCAAACTGTCCTCCACAGAGGCTGTGCCATTGTACATTCCCACCAGCAATGAATAAGTGTTCCTATTTCTCTACATCCTCTCTAACCCTTGTAGTTTTCTTTCTTTTTTTTAATAGTAGCCATTCTAATGGGTATGAAATAATATCTCATTGTGGTTTTGATTTGCATTTCCCTAATAGCTAGTGAAGATATGCATCTTTTTATATGCTTTTCTGCCATTTGTATATCCTCTTTGGAGAACTACCTATTCAAGTCTTTTGCCAGTTTTTAAATTGGGTTGTTTACCTTTTTATTGCTGAGTTGTAGTATTCCTTTATGTATTCTGGATATTAAACCCTTATCAGATATGAGGTTTAAAAATATTTCTCCAAGTAAGCTATCTTTTCACCTTTGTAACATAGTTTTTTGGTGCACAAAAGCTTTACATTATGAGGGGGTCCCATTTATTTATTTTGTCTTTCATTGCTTGTGTTCTGGCTGTAGAGTTCAAGAAACCACTGTCCATCACAAGATCCAAAAGATGCTCCCCTACATTTTCTTCTAGGAATTTTATAGTTTTGGATGTAGGACTTTGATCCATTTTGAGTTAATTTTTGTAAATGGTCTGAGGTAGAGGTCCTTTTTCATTCTTTTGCACATGGATATCTAGTTCTCCCAGCACCATTTGTTGAAGAGATTATTTTTTTTCCCAATTGAATGGATTCTGCAGCTTTGTCAAAAATCAATTGACCATAGATGTGATGGTCTATTCCTGAGCACTCAATTCAATTCCATTAGTCTATGCTTGTGCCAATACCATGCAGTTTTGACTGCTATAGGTTTAGGATATGCTTTAAAATCAGGAAGTTTAAGTCTCCCAACTTTGTTCTTTTTCAGGATGTTTTTGGCTATTCAGAGCCCGTTACCTTTACAAATGATTTTGATAACTGTCTTTCCCATTTCTGCAAAGAAAGTTGTTTGGAATTTTATTAGTATTGCATTATTGAATCTGTAAATCATTTTGGATAGAATTCTTAATGATATTTAGTCTTCAAATCCATGATCACAGAATATCCTTATATTTATTTAGGTCTTCTTTGAATATTTCAGCAATATTTTGTTGTTTTCTGTATACAAGTGCTTTACATCCTTGATTAAATTTATTTCTAGATATTTTATTTTTTTATTTGCCATGGTAAATAGAATTTTTTTCTTGACTTCCTCCTCAGATTGCTCATTACTGGTGTGTAAAAACACTACTGATTTTTGCATGTTGATCTTGTACCCTGCCACTTTGCTGAGTTTGTTTATTAGCTCTAGTAGCTTTGTTGCAGGTATTTCTGTACTTTCAATGTATGGGATCATGTCATCTGCAAGTAGTAAAAGTTTCACTTCTTCCTTTCCAATTTGGATGCCCTTTCATTGTTTTTCTTGCCTAACTGTTCTGGCTAGAACTTCCAGTACAATATTGAATAATAGTGGTGACAGTGGACATCCTTATCTTGTTCGAGGTTTTAGAGGGAAAGCTTTCAGTCTTTCATCATAGAGTATGATGTTAATTGTGGCTTTCTCATATATGTGCTTTTCATGTTGAGGAAGTTTCCTTCTATTCCTATCTCTCAAAGTGTTTTTATCAAGCAGGGATGCTAAATTTTGTCAAATGCCTTCTCTGCCTCAATGAAGATGATCATGAAAGTTTTTTTCTCTTCATTTTGTTAATGTAATTATTACACATTAACAATTAATAAAATCAATTATTACATTAATTGATTTTCTTATGTTGAACCACCCTTGCATATCTGGGATAAAACTCACTTCATCATGGTGTATACTTCTTTTAATGTGCTGCTTGGATTCAATTTGCAAGTATTTTGTTGAGGATTTTACATCTGTATTCTTAAGAAAAATTGGTATGTAATTTTCCTGTCTTCTTGTATTTTAATCTGGCTTTGGTATTAGGGTGATGCTGGCCTCATAGAATGATCTACATAGTGTTCCTTTCTCTTCAATTTTTTGGAAGAGTTTGAGGAGGATTGGTATCAATTCTTGGAATGATGGTAGAATTCACCTGTGAACCATCTGGTCCTGGGCTTTTCTTTGCCTGGAGGTTTTTGATGACAGTTTCAATCTCTTGTTAACTTGTTGGTCTACTGAGATCTATTTCTTCAAGAGTCTGTATAGGTCATTTACATGTTTCTAGGAATTTGTCCATTTCTTCTAGGTTATCTTATTTTTTGGCACACTGTTGTTCAAGGATCTTATGATCCTTTTTATTTCTGTGGGGTTAGCAATAATGATCCTCCTCTCATTTTAGTTTTTTTTTTTGTATGCTGTATAGAGGGGGTCACATTTCATTCTTTTTCCATGTGAATATCTCGTTATTGTAGCACCATTTGTTTAATTTTTGTTTCTTTTCTTTCTTTGTTTGCTTGTTTATTTGTTTTCAGAAGTGCACAGGCTGGAAGTCAAACTCAGGTCTCCTGCATGGCAGGCGAGAATTCTACCACTGAACTACCCTTGCACCCCCTCATTTTAATTTTATTTATTTGCATGTTTTCTCTTTATTACTTTGTCAATCTAGCTAAGGGTTTGCCAGTTGTATTGACCTTCTCCAAGATGCAACTTTTGTTTTTTGTTTTTTTTTTTAACTTTCTCAGTTGTTTTTTTATTCTCAATTTCACTGATTTCTGCTGTAATCTTTATTGTTTCTTCCTGTCTACTTGCTTTGGGATGAGTTCACTGTTCTTTTTCTAGTTCCTCCAATTGTGCAATTTAGGCCTTTGATTTTAGTTCTTTCTTTTTAAATGTTAAGTGTTTAGGGCTGTAAATTTCCCCCTCACACTGCTTTCACTGTATCCCACCAATTTTTATATGTTGTGTTCTTGTTTTCATTCATCTCAAAATATATACTGACTGATTTCCCTTGCAATTTCATTTTTGGCCCATTAATTGTTTAAGAGTTTGTTATTTAACTTCCATGTATTTGTGGATTTTCCAGTTCTCCACCTGTTACTGATTTCCAACTTCATTCCATTATGGCCAGAGAAGATGCTGTTTATACTTTCAATCTTTTAAAATACATTTAGTGTTTTGTGACCCACCATGTGGTCTCTCCTGGAAAATGATGCATACGCACTTGAGAAGAATATATATCCTCCTGTTTTGGGGTACAATGTGCTGTTTATGCCTGTTACATCTAGTTTCTTTATCATATTATTCAAGTTCTCTATTTCCTTATTGATCTTCTGTCTAGAGGTCATATCTGTAAGAGTGGTGTATGGATGTCTCCAGCTATTGTTATAGAGGTGCTTGCCTCATGTATTTTGTGGCATTGTGGTAGTGACATGTTTATGATTGTTATTTCTTCTTGGTGTATTGCCCCTTTTATTAATATATAGTGTCCTTCTTTGTCCCTTATAATTCTGCTTGACTTAAAATCTAATTTGTCCTATAATAGGATAGCTGTCCCTGCTCTTTTTTTTTTGGTTACTATTTCCAACCTTTCACTTTCAACATATTTGTTTCATTGGATCTAAGGTGAGTCCCTTATAAGCAACATATTGTTGGATGATGCTTTTTTTTTTTTTTTTTTTTTTTTTTTTTTTTTTTTTTTTTTTTTTTTTTTTTTTTTTTTTTTTTTTTTTTTTTTTTTTTTTTTTTTTTTTTTTTTTTTTTTTTTTTTTTTTTTTTTTTTTTTTTTTTTTTTTTTTTTTTTTTTTTTTTTTTTTTTTTTTTTTTTTTTTTTTTTTTTTTTTTT